>CM026274.1:5989460-6204767 GCA_014851415.1 Cnaphalocrocis medinalis
AGGGGGGAGGAGGGGGGGGGGGGGGAATTATTATCCTCTTTTTCCAGGATAACCTACGGGCGAGGTGCGTCACACACTACAGAATTCAGGTGTTATAATTTTATGGAACTCCATAATAGTTCCTCAAAAATAAATTCCACGATTTATTGACAGGTATAAATTAAATACATAGAGCATATGTAGAGTAATGTAGCACTGCCTTATTTTATTATCATACAGCAAACAAACTTTAAAGATTTGTAGTGGACATGATTCAGACCGACCTTCTTTGGTAGGTGACATATCACATCATCGCATTAATTTGTATGAATGTGATTCGGACCAATTCGATCTAGTGGGTTGGCTACAATGTATTTTAAGTATCCTCCGGTTGGTACACATGGATGAATGGGCCAATCAGAGGTAGGAAAAGTTTTGTTAAGTTGTCTTACTGTTGTTTAACTACGTAACCAATTGACATATTAATTTAATATTGAGATTGAGATCTAGATGATGAAAGTAGAGTGAGCTTTACAAAATATGCAAAATGGCTCTTCATTTTCTGTTCTTTGCTTGTTCACATTTAAAATAACCAATATGATGCATTAGTAACTGAAGCAGCAGTGGCGCCATCAAATAATTTCATGACTTTTTTAATACATGATAATAAATACTTTGTCAATAAAGTTGTGGTTATAATCATGGACAAATAATTAACCAATGGAGGTACGTATGTACAGTGGCCAGCACATCAAGTTACTACAATCTGTCAAATTTCCTCAGTTGATATTGAACCAAACACGTTTGACATAAAAGTGAGGTTCGATTGAAGAAATTTGACAGATTGTAGTAACTTGATGTGCTGGCCACCGTACAATCCTGTATGACGTAAAGCATCAGTGGCGCCATTAATTAAAAAGTAAATTTTTCAAGAAAAATTGCATCAAGATAAAATTAAAATCCGTTTTCATGACTTTCTTGACACATACCATATTGGCCGAAACAGTTTTAAAAAATAGCCAAACGTTAAAATAAAAAAGTTAATTAAAAAAAATCGAAACCAACCATAGACTAAGTAGAGATGTTCATTTTTGACATTTGAATCGATATTCAGAATCGCAATTGATCTAAATACATATGATATCGATTCAATCGATTTGATACCTTTTTTTTTACATCGATCCAGTATCGTATCAATAACTTAAACACTAAGTGCTGATCACCGAAATGAATACGACTGCGGTCAGTATTCATGTTACAAATAGATGTAATTCTTTAAATTTATTTATCTCTCCGACCCTCATCATACTTGTATCGATCTACTAACGGACCGAATCAAATCGAACATCCCTAAGTCTAAGGAAATACAAGCTGTCAGTCAAAAGTTCAAAACGACTATTGAATGGATTTTATAATTTGTAACTAAAAACGTTTTATTGAGATAGTCCAGAGTGATTATCACAGCACAGCTTCCCAAAAAATATGCGAGCTTGTGTTTCGCTGTGTGAATGAGGTTGGTGAATGTTAGATTGAAAGACTCCACTGCAATGGTACACTGCATTGCGGCAGCAATCACTTACTATTAGATGATATTTAAATGCCTCGTTTCTTTTCTCAATGATTTACGATTTCGCAGTTTACCATCACGCATTTTTTTTCATATATTTCATAGGTAACCTAACCTAACCTAACCTACCTGACGATAGTGCATGACTGCACAATTATTAGTACTATAGTAATATTAATCCATATTAACATATTGTAAACATACCATTCGATAAAAATTGCAGGCTTCTTACTGAAGGATTAATTCAGGAGTCTTGCACGAAATAATAACCAATATCAGATTTACCAATAATTGTTTTATTCGAATCTCCACAATTACAATGCAATCCCTTTCCCACGCCATTTTTGACAAGATCTGTCATTTTTGACATTTTATTTTTCTTAAATATAATCGATTGCAATCGACCTCCGTTCGGAAATAAACCTTGTTCACGTTTAAATAAATCCAACATAAATTAAATATTTATAAAATGCTTACAGTCGGCCATTCTGAAATAACGAAGTCCTCTCGTTATCTAACAATTACAATTTTACAATCACCAAAATAAGCAAAATCCCTTACAATATATTTATTAAATTAAGCTTCAGTTATTAATTCAATATTAAATTATCAATAAAACTGGAAATTATTATCATAGACTTAGCTATCTCTTATCAGACTTATATATTATTACAGTTATGTTTTATTGTTTTTTTTTTTTTACTAGGAATACTAGGGTATATCCACTCACACATAAGTACCTAAGTATTTCTCTTACGTTCGGCCATCTTACTACACAATTGTTCCACCAATTAGTCTAGTTAGTTATAATGTAATTATATATTAACAAAAATTTGATAAAACTGTAAATATGACTTAATGACTATAACTATCAAGTTAAAGCAACGAGTAGGTACATACATCAAATCATTGCACTACATTATCAGCTTACACTTAAGTGCTCAAATCCTCCGTGCGCAATAAAAATGATATTCCAGCAAATTGAACACTTATATTAATTGAATACTTATAGTTACCAAAAGACTCCGTTGTATGTATTTTTTTCATACTTATCCAATTCATATCTTATTTACTGAAACATAACTAAATCTAAGCCACATTGTATTCCAGCAAATTGAACACACTTACTCATGTTTGTCAAAAGACTCCTTTGTATGTAAATTTTCCATATCCAATTCATATCTTAATCTAAACTACATTATATTCCAGCAAATTGAACATACTCATAATTGTCAAAAGACTCCCTTGTATGTAATTTTTTCCATATCCAATTCATATCTTAAACTAAGCTACGTTATATTCCAGCAAATTGAACATACTCATAATTGTCAAAAGACTCCTTTGTATATCAATTTTCCCATATCCAATTCATATCTTAATCTAAGCTACATTATATTCCAGCAAATTGAACATACTCATAATTGTCAAAAGACTCCTTTGTATGTCAATTTTTTCATATCCAATTCATATCTTAAACTAAGCTACATTATATTCCAGCAAATTGAACATACTCATAATTGTCAAAAGACTCCTTTGTATGTCAATTTTTCCATATCCATTCATATCTTAATCTAAGCTACATTATATTCCAGCAAATTGAACATACTCATAATTGTCAAAAGACTCCTTTGTATGTCAATTTTTCCATATCCAATTCATATCTTAAACTAAGCTACATTATATTCCAGCAAATTGAACATACTCATAATTGTTAAAAGACTCCTTTGTATGTCAATTTTTCCATATCTAATTCATATCTTAATCTAAGCTACATTATATTCCAGCAAATTGAACATACTCATAATTGTCAAGAGACTCCTTTGTATGTCAATTTTTCCATATTCCAATCCATATCTTAATCTAAGCTACATTATATTCCAGCAAATTGAACATACTCATAATTGTCAAAAGACTCCTTTGTATGTCAATTTCTCCATATCCAATATCTCACACACATAATTAACAAGAGTAGTGGAATAACTGCGTACGTTAAGGATAAAATGGAACCCATTAGTTTAGGAACCACTCTGTGATGAATGCAATTTCCTGGCTATTACAATAGAGGACATATTATTGGGAGTGTATCATTCTCCTTCTTTCGGTACATAGATACATTTTTGAATTCCTAAAATGATCAAATCAAATCAAAATGTCTTTATTCATTGTAAACAAATTCCTAAATTATTTTTTTTTAAGTTAGTTCTTAAGCTCGTTGTCCATAAATAGATTTTTCATAGAATCAAAACTAAATTTCATAACAAACAGATCATTAGCAATCAAAATAATCCAAAACAACTATGAACAAATATTTGCAATATCACTAGACACATCTCATGTACTCTGTTTTTTGTGAAATAAATTATCATTATCATCATCATCATCATCGTCATCATCATCATTATCATTATCACAACAATAATTCAATTGAGTTAACCAAGACCAAAACAGATCCCATTGAAGCACTTAACATTTCAAATCAAAACTAAATTTCATAACAACAGATCATTAGCAATCAAAATAATCCAAAACAACTATGAACAAATATTTGCAATATCACTAGACACATCTCATGTACTCTGTTTTTTGTGAAATAAATTATCATTATCATTGTCATTATCATTATCATTATCACAACAATAATTCAATTGAGTTAACCAAGACCAAAACAGATCCCATTGAAGCACTTAACATTTAAAATCAAAACTTAATTTCATAACAACAGATCATTAGCGATCAAAATAATCCAAAACAACTATGAACAAATATTTGCAATATCACTAGACACATCTCATGTACTCTGTTTTTTGTGAAATAAATTATCATTATCATTGTCGTTGTCGTTGTCGTTGTCGTTGTCGTTATCGTTATCGTTATCACTATCATTATCATTATGATTATCATTTTCATTATCATTATCACAACAATAATTCAATTGAGTTAACCAAGACCAAAACAGATCCCATTGAAGCACCTAACATTTCAAATGCTTCCTTCACGTCCGTTGGTAAAAATCTATCAGACAAAATTATCAAAAGGCTCTCTGTGACTGAAAAAGAACTCGCTCCAAAATTTAAACTTCCTGATTCACCTTTAGAATCTTTTTTCATGTCTCCAACCGACGTGCATAACTAGACTCACTAATTCGGAAACTGAACGATGGGAGTGCACCAGGTGCTTGATAGTTATACTCCAAAGTTAATCAAACAATTACGTCACACTATAGTTTAACTACTGGTACACATATTCAATCTCAGTTTGCGTACCTACTCTCTCTATAGTCTCTCCAATCCACAAGGACAGCAACGATAGGTGCCCGTCAAACTATAGACCCATATCTCTGCTTAATATTATTATCTCTTCTTCTGGTAAATAAACGCTTAGTAAACTACTTGGACAAAAATAAAATCATTTCTAAATCTCAATTTGGTTTTAGAAGGGGAGTCTCTACAGAGAAAAATAGCTCCCTGCTTGTAAACACGATTACTACTTCCTTGGACCAAAATCTATGTTGTATCGGTGTCTTCCTGGACCTATCGAAGTCATTCGATTCTGTGCCATCGTCAATTCTACTTAGAAAGATGGAATATTTAGGTATCAGAGGCACACTACATAACTGGTTCGACAGCTACTTCACCAACAGTATTCTTGGACCCACTCTTTTTATAATTTATGTCAATGATCTTCTCAACAATCAAATAGGCGGCGCGAAATTAATATGTTGCGCTAATAACACGGTAGTTTTGTTTCGGAACAAAACTTGGGAGAACACTTTTAGAACTGCAGAACATGGTATGTCCCTCATAGCTAACTGGCTTGACCAGAATCTGTTAACCCTTAACGCATCGAAGACAAGGTATTTGGCATTTCACAAACTAGAGCGCGATCACCTAAGTTTCCAATGTCTCTAATTATTCACAAATGTATACCCAGAAATACGACATTAACATCTCCAAACTGTAAATGAGAACAAATTGAAAGAACGAATGTGATTAAATACTTGGGAATACAGATAGACAACAACCTATCATTTGAAAAAAACATATTTCGTACGTTTCAGCCCGTCTTAGGAAACCCTTATACATTTTAAAGACTCCGACGATCAGACCCTCGTGACGTTCTTCTCTTGGTATGCACTTCACTATGCCAAGCTATCTTGATATATTGCGTGGGTGTCTGGGGCGGAGCAATCAAAAGCTTCATCAAAATAAAAAGAGCTCAGGCGCTGTTCTGAAAGTCATGCTCAACAAATCCTATCGATTTCCTACAGACTCTCTATACGAAGAAGCGAAAGTTCCTCGAGTTCACCAATTATATATTTGGCAGGTAACCTGTGCTCAACACTAATAACTCTCCAAATTATGATGCCTTACTAAAGAATCGATTTTTTTTTTTAAAAGTTCCTGTACCTTCAGTGCGCTCAACATCCGCCAAACGGCTACCCATGTACTCGCACCCACCTGTCTATACCAGAGTGAATAGGAGTTGCCCTATTAAGAAACTTAAGCTTTACCAAGGTAAACAAGCAATTAAATCTTGGCTAATGAACCTTACGTACACGAACACTGAACCAATTCTTCCTACCAATGACTATGATATGCTGAACCACAATTTTCCCCATAGCACTCACTCACCCACACACATACACACACACAAACTTACACATACATATAACTTCAATCTTTCAATCACTGACAATCATGTATCCCGATGCTGCTTATCCCTTATTATTGTAACTATTTCCTTTTGTATATATTTTTTTTCCTCTCTCTCATTCCTTTTAGCTGAACCGGAGCAAATTAATCATCATCATCATCTGCCTGCCCTGTTCCCAGGTTATCTGGAGTCGGCGCAGTATGTTTTCTTCTTCCATTCGTCCCTGTCATTCGTCATAGTATCATCCACCCCCTTTTCAGTCATGTTATTCTTCACACAATCCCTCCATCTCTTTTTTTTTATACATTCATACCCATCACTCTTTTGGTTACATGTTCCTCCTCTCTTCTCTTAACATGGCCATACCAGGAGAGACGATTCCCCTTTAGTTTATCAGTAATAGGTGCCCTTTAGAACTACCTCTGATATACTTATACCTAAATGTCAAAAAAAACTCTTTTGTATGTCAAGTTTTCTACATCCACTTAATGTTATCTTACGTATTTACACACTCATTAATCTAGATCAAATCACTTAATATTATCCTAGTAAATTGGACATACCTATTCCAAATTAGGGGACATTTTCGTAAAATCCAACAAAACTACTTTAAATTCAACCCTCGCCCAAAATAAAGCATAAACTGATAAATTCTCATAGGAACTCAAGTATCACTCTCATCATCTGTACCTAGTGGTACTCCAACTCCAACTCTCAAGTATTTCCTTGGCGTTCGCAACATCTAGCTCTTTGACATTTACATTACATTTTTGGTTGTATTATGTTTGTACGCGAGAATCAGATTCTCATACCCTTAATACTTACAAGAAATAAACACACTAAGCTTGCGGTTCCAAAACATTCACTTTCCTTTACACAAAATTACGTTCCATAATAAATAGAAACTATCTTATGCAGAAAGGCTAACTATAATGTATCAGATTATTAAAGTCTTAAGAATTCCTGGACTTGTTGATTTCTTTACCTATCCTATTATAATTTGATTCCATAAAATAAATATATTTTTCCAAAAAAAAATGTATTGCATATCATAATGTTACTACATATAAAATAAATATATTTTTATACTACTTATTATCTTAATGAAAACTGTAAAGATCATAATTTGAAAATAGTAACTATTCATATGATTTATTTCATGTATATAAGTGTCTGTACTTCTTAATTCCTTTCAACAATTTCTTTGCACTGCATTATTGTACTGTTTATCACTGTTGTTTGACCCCTGTATTCTATTTCTGTGCAATAAAGAATATCTATCTATCTATACCGAGTTTCTATTATACATGTTCTGCCTAATCAAATCGTTTCTTTCTGCACTGTACCTAATGCATCAAGTAAGTCATGAAATTATTTGTCTTATTCCTATAACTCTCATCACCACTAGAATAATATATAAATTGGCTCACAATTTCATGTCGCATCCATTTTTGATATTGTACACTCTTGGCGTAGTTATGGGACTCCCTTCGATCATGGCTGCGTCGCTGCCAGCATCTCGCTGTCCACTTTGAATCACCAAACCACCTGGGAGCACCGCACGCGAGCGCGAACGCGAGGGCCCCAAACACGTTACTCGCGATCTTTCCGTAACACCTCAGCTCTGCGTCACCTCCGGTGTCTAGGGCTCTCATCAGAGCCATCACGCCTCCGCCGCGAACAGTCTCTCGACCCTGCACAGCTTGCAGCGTCCATCATCCTGCTCCGCATTGGCGCGTATTCTTTCCGCTCAACATCTATACTGTAACCAGTTTGGGTGAGGAAATTACTGTTTGTGGCTATTCAAAGAGGAACAAAATAAAACACCACAGTCTAAATATCATAATAATAAGTTTAATAACAGACAAACACCGCATCATAGAAATCTGTTCATCGCTACAATGATGGGACTAAGCTCAATCAACATCACATCACATTCACATCATCTGCCTAATGCGAGTTGGCATACACAAACCTGAGCCATGCTTGAAAAATTCGAAACATACCCTCTGCTTGACCCCGGAATCAAACCCAGGAACCCGAGATCACAGCCCGGCACCCAAACCACTGGACCAACTGGGCGTTTAAACAACAACAATGCGACACAACATTGATGATTACAAATTAAGTAATTTTACAATTTACTTCCTCAATAGATTTTCAAAGAAGATCCTTCTGGAAATATCTCAAGCTAATTAAGTACTAAAATGCAAAAATAAAATTCAACTCACCTTTTGTTTTTGTTTAACTATCTCAATGTATACGTTACCTGTCCAATCCTTTTACCACAAATATACTTGTTTATTGTTAATGTGGACGTGGTCAGAATATTGGGTAATATTCCTGTTGCGTCCCAATTCTGAACTGAAGGATTAATTCAGAAGTCTTGCACGAAATAATAACCAATATCAGATTTACCAATAATTGTTTTATTCGAATCTCCACAATTACAATGCAATCCCTTTCCCACGCCATTTTTGACAAGATCTGTCATTTTTGACATTTTATTTTTCTTAAAATAATCGATTGCAATCGACCTCCGTTCGGAAATAAACCTTGTTCACGTTTAAATAAATCCAACATAAATTAAATATTTATAAAATGCTTACATTATAATATATCAACAAACAATAATAATTGCCAACTTTACAACAGGTTGAAGATGATGAAATGAGCCATGACTCCAAACTGGGCTGGGAAAATATTAGCATAAGTGCTCGATAATTTGGGTATTAGGAATAATGTACCTAATTATTGTATTATTTTTAACTCTGATATCTTGTGTTTTGTGAGCTGATAGACACCTTAATATACTCCATCTACATATTTATTTAATTACTAATACATAATAATTCCTAATTCTCAATAATTGTTGTCTTCAGGTAATTTGAAAATGAAAAGAAATACCTATACCAATATCAATACATAGTGAGATTGATGGTAAGATTTTACAACATGCATTGACTACTGGTGAAGATTAAAATCAATTTTGATGCGGTAGCATAAAATCAACTAAAAGAATAAAGTGTCACCTCAAGAATTAATGTTAATATCATATAAAATTAATGTACATATTTATGTAAATAAATGTATTGTGTTAAATGTTGTGGACAAATTATTTAATAGAAGTACAGTCAGCCACACATCAGGTTACCTGTCAAATTTCCTGAATTAATATTCTGCCTTATGTAAGATGAGTGTCACTTGAAGAAATTGTCCGTTTTGTATAGGTACTATGATGTGTGACTGTATGTACATATAGATTAGAATTTATTCAATATGTATGTATTCTAATAACTCTCAATTTGAAAAAAGTTAACGGATTACTTTTATTAAAAAGTCAATTATTCAGCCCAGAGTCCAAAACACTAACAAACAAGTGTTTATAATACTTATTAAGAATCAAATCTGAACCTTATGTGTAGGTATGGTACAGAACCTTAGTAAAACTTATTTATCAATTCAAGTAGGTAGGTAGTGGAGGAATGCTAAACAATAAGTATTGCTTACTATATATTTTTAAAATTGAAAGACATTATGTTCTCATTATATTTTAAGAACAAACAGCTACACATGTACATAATATGTACCTATTTAAGTAATGTAAAATTTCTTCACTCTTCACCTTAATATAAAACATTATTTACTTTGAAAATTAACATAGTGATCTGATCTGAAATTTAACTGCCTGTACTTAAAACCTTTATTTTTAATTACATCAGGATGACTGACCAAAGTTGTAAACCAGTGTTAAAATATTATTAATAGTATACAATACTAACTTGGTACTATTTGATATATAATGTTTTAATCATTTCGTACCTATATAAGTACTTAATAAATGACAAATAAGAATAATTTTAAAAGTGGCCAGTCATTCTGACTTCAGGTTGACTGGCCACTTTGTGATTTCAATGTGGGGGGTTCTGTTTGCTATTTTTCAGTCTACATTATTTAAAACCTATTTGATACCTAAATATATATTAGAGACTACATATTATATTAAAGGCAAAAGAAAATTTCATAAAATGATTTATTACAACAAATATGTTACTGTAAAAGCACAAACTATATTACAATATAATAAACTGAATACTTTGATGAAATTTTCTTTTGCCTATTTAAGTATAGTCTCTAATACTTGTGTTAAGAAAAATCTATGTACCTAAGTAGGTATGTATCAAATAGGTAATATATAATGTATACGGAAATAAAGAAAATGAAACTTCTCACGTCGAAATCACAAAGTGGTCAGTCAACCTGAAATCAGAATGACTGGCCACTTTTAAAATTATTCTTTTTTTGTCATTGATTAAGTGCGAAATAATTTACACATACCTATTATGTGTCAAATGCTTATAACAAACCTACTTGTTACTATGTTACCAAAAGGCACTTATCTTAAAAGGTGGAAAATTGCTTAATTTTCTAAATTATATGGCAGACAAGTAGACAGATCACCTTAAACGATTGCCATAGCACCAGAGGAGGAACAAATACGCTGTTATCTTTTTATCACTCTTCTCACCCGATTGAGTCTCCGGTATCCCCATTCTCTTGGCGAAACAGCGACGGGGGGCAATTCTCGTGCAATCGACATTGAATTCGAATTAGAGTCTTGTATGGACGAATGTATGAATGATATCTGTAAATTCGACATCCATGTCGATGTGCACGAGAATTGCCTGCCTGGCGCTACATCACACGTCATCTGTAAAGCCATTGTATAGCTCTGGTCGATCCGGCCCATTCATGCCAAAGCGTGCCACTCTCACGATAAATAATTGATGATACAAAGTCACAAAGAAAAAAATCCAAGTAAAAAACCATAGGATAGGTATTAATAACAAACGGGTACCTAACCATTCAGTTTGTGTGCTCCATTGATTAATTGATTAATTAATACTATGAACAAATTTTTTCCTATGAAACTACCTTTTGAAAGCTATCCTACACATTTTGTACTGAAATCGGTTCCAGTAAAAGTTAGTTACCTACTACCTATTTCAACCGATTTTAGTACTTAAATACGAAGGATATCCCCTACCAAATCAAACTTTTATATTCCTTTTGACATGTTAATAGCCACTCTGGGTTTCGTTCTACTCAGTTCTTTGCCTTTGGTTCCAGTGTTAGTAAGAAAGTATTAATTGCCTCATACAACTCCCTACTAAACCCCATTCGAGTTAACTCTAGTAGGTACTAAATGTATACGAGACGGACCTATTAGACTGTCGATAAGATATGCCTTATGGACTGGTGACGCGTCTCGTATGTGTGCTGGATTGGAGGTAAAGAAAACACCACTGGTTAAACTATTCAAATCTATTAGAAGGCGAGCGGCGGTCGAGCAAGCGGACTATTCTATACTATGGCTCGATGACTGGCTGTAAACTGATGACTCAGTAGCTCGGAGTAACGCGGAGACGATGATGGCGTTGACTACGATGAGCTGATGACGATGACTATTCGATGTTCGATGTCGATGTGCGGTGGACTGTATTCGATGTACTGACGATGTACGGAGACGATGTTCTATGGCGACTGATGGACGATGTGCGATGACGATGATCTTGACGATGTACTCTTCTATACGATGTGCAGGGTGCCGAGAAACCACTATGAGTCGCCTCGATATTCCCAAGTCGGAGCTGAGCTCGTATTTGTTCGACGGTCGATAGCGGAATGTGTTGGTGCGCCGATACGCTCTCTATTTATATTTTATCCGTCGGGCCGCTATTCTTTCTAGATATATCTATAAGTGTCTCGAGACGTCTATTGTATTCTGACAATAGAATTATATTCCCGAAAGTTCATGACCTCTTGACCCGTCATACAACTTTGCATCTTACCGTCTTGAGAATAAGGTCGAAATTTGTCTGCGCGGCGGTATTATTACCTGCGCACTCGCCGCCCGAAGTCGCTATATCCTATACCTACGTACGCATCCGTGTAGCTACGTATGCATATTTATTTTTCTCTATTATTTCTGCCAACTTCGATGGGCTTCTATTGGTCGTCCTGCACAAAATGTATGGGATAGTTTCCTTTTCAGATTGAAGTTTTATTTTCTTTTTTTTTCTCAATAATGAATACCCATACTTCCCTTTGATTTGAAATCAGAAAGTAAAAATTTGCCACTTGACGTTTTAGGGTAATTCTCGCAAAAATATCAATAATTTTGAATTTTTTGCTTTCACCATCGCGTAGTTCTCATCGAACTCAACAACTCCGCCTATGGTCCCGGTCTTAGTAGGAAAGTTTCAATTTCCCTATACAACTCCCTAGGAACCCTCACCCGAGCCAACTCCGTGTCTTTGGGCAGGTTGCGCCCAACACGGCGCTCCACTTGGTTTTTTGCTGAGTAAACTTGTGATGAAATGGCCGCTCCGGGCTACGCCCTACGCGGCGCTCCGCTTGGTCCTGCTGCTCGAGGTAACGATGAAATGGCCGCTCCGGGCTACGCCCTACGCGGCGCTCCGCTTGGATCTGTCGCTCTATGTAACGATGAGATGGCCGCTCCGGGCTGCGCCCTACGCGGCGCTCCGCTTGGGTCTGTCGCTCTATGTAACGATGAAATGGCCGCTCCGGGCTGCGCCCTACGCGGCGCTCCGCTTGGATCTGTCGCTCTATGTAACGATGAAATGGCCACTCCAGGCTGCGCCCTACGCGGCGCTCCGCTTGGTCCTGCCGCTCGATGTAACGATGAAATGGCCGCTCCGGGCTACGCCCTACGCGGCGCTCCGCTTGGGTCTGTCGCTCTATGTAACGATGAAATGGCCACTCCGGGCTACGCCTTACGCGGCGCTCCGCTTGGTCCTGCCACTCGATGTAACGATGAAATGGCCGCTCCGGGCTACGCCCTACGCGGCGCTCCGCTTGGTTTTGTCGCTCTATATGTAACGATGAAATGGCCGCTCCGGGCTGCGCCCTACGCGGCGCTCCGCTTGGTCCTACCGCTTGATGTAACGATAAAATGGCCGCTCCGGGCTTCGCCCTACGCGGCGCTCCGCTTGGTTCTCCCATTGCAGGAATCGATGTAATAGCCGCTCCGGGCTTCGCCCTACGCGGCGCTCCGCATACATTTTCCGGCGCGCCGACATGGTAGTGGCCGCTCCGGGCTTCGCCCTACGCGGCGCTCCGCCTTTGGTCCCGGTCTTGGTAGGAAAGTTTCAATTTCCCCATACAAATCCCTGGGAACCCTCACTCGAGCCAACTCCAGTACTAAATGTATGGGACAGCTTCCTACCAGGTCGAAATTTTTTTTTTCTTTTTTTTTCAACGTCAACTACACATAGACGCTCTGATTGGGCAAAAGTGACATCAAACGTCAGTTTTTGATAGGACCTCATACTCAGAAATTGAAAATTTTACACTTTACGTTTTGGGGTCGTTCTCCGGAAATATCACGAATTTTGAGATTTTTTTTTCACCATCGCGTAGCTCTCGTCAAGCACAACAACAAAGGTCAAGTCAAAAAAGTTGAAAAAGTGGCGCCATCTGCCCGAAAAATAACTTTGAAGTTTTTTGAAAACTCATCTTTTTACAAAATGGCTGCCAACTCGTCCGCCATTTTGAAATTCAAAAACTCCGTATTTTTCCATATACTACGTCTATAACAGCACTGAATGGCATTTTAATTTTTTTTTTTAAATAATACCAGAGGGCAAATAACTATCGCCGAAAATGACCATGTCGCGAAAATATTTTTCCCAATGACTCCCAGTGTTGCCAGGTGACATTTTTAAAAATAGTCAAATGTCATTTGTACTGACCCAGTTCACGGCCTCTTGGGATTATTTTGTCCCAAAAACGGCTATTTCGATTCGTCACTATTTCGGGCCCTGACGTCCAAACTATCAAAAAAAGCAAAATTTTTTTTCGACATGGCAACACACGCAAGCGAGACTCACACCCGCCCCATACATGCAAACTCCCTCAAGTGTCGCCATCTGTCAAAAAAATCACTTTGAAATTTCCAAAAATTTTTCAAATTCACAAAATGGCCGCCAGCCCGTCCGCCATCTTGTTTTTTTGACAGCGCGCCCCCTCACCATAGACTACATCATATAGCGCACCAGAGACAATTTTTACTTTTTTTCCATCTATGATACTCTCGTCCCAGGAGCCCCTCAAAGCCAGCGACACCCGAAATTTTATTTTCGCCGCCGTTTCCAGTGTTGACAGGTTTTTTCCAAAAAACTACCCTGAGGACATTGCGAGTCTTAATGGCTACCAAACTGCATACTCGGATTTTGCAAGCATGGCAACTTTTTTTTTCTACCATTCGGGGCCGTGGCCCAAAAACTACCATGAATTTGGTAGAAATTCTCAGTCGTGGCAACACTGCGATAAATTACCCCCCGACGGTCCGAACATACCGACCCTCTCCAGAGTTGCCATCATCCCGCAAAATCCGTTTGAAAAACACCAATTTTCAACGGGCGATTCTCAGACACTTTTCAAAACATGACCATGCGATAGAAAAAAAAAAAGTGAATATCGCAAAAAACGGCCGCCATTTTGTTTTTTTTTTTTTTTTCAACCACAAAAACCTGCTTTGATTAAAAAAACACTCAGGACTGTCAAAAAAAAACCCGCAAAAAAACCCCGCAACCACCCCAAAAACAGCCCTGATCACTCAGTCAGTGAGTCAGTGGTAATCTAACTTTATATAATATAGATATAGATAGACTAGCTTTTTGCCGCCCCGCGCTTTGCGCGGGCGCGCCTTCAAGCTAGGTCTGCGACGCTCGGCCGCTCCGGGCTGCGCCCTGCGCGGTGACGCTACGGGCTTCGCCCTCCGCAGAGCTCAGCCTTCGGCCTCGCGAGGCGCAGCTCGGCCTGCGGCCTCGCGAGATTACATAAGGCGATTTTCTGTCTGTGACGGGCGTTGCCCTTGTTCTTTTTATGCCAACGGAAGGATAAATCAAATGTGTGTCCTTGGGCAGGTTGCGCCCAGTGTGGAGCTCTGCTTGGTTTTGTTGAAAAGACTTATGATGAATGGCCGCTCTGGGCTACGCCCAACGCGGCGCTCCGCTTGGTTTATTGTTGAAAATAGTTGTGATGAAATGGCCGCTCCGGGCTGCGCCGTACGCGGCGCTCCGTTTAGTCCTACCACTCGATGTAACGATGAAATGGCCGCTCCGCTTGGATCTGTCACTCTATGTAACGATGAAATGGCCGCTCCGGGCTGCGCCCTACGCGGCGCTCCGCTTGGTCCTACCACTCGATGTAACGATGAAATGGCCGCTCCGGGCTGCGCCCTACGCGGCGCTCCGCTATATCCAGTGTGCGTCAATTGGGATAATTTAGCCGCTCCGGGCTTCGCCCTACGCGGCGCTTTGCCATTATTCTGCAGTATTACATAGAGCACAATTATAAAATCCATACATACAGTTAGAAGGCCGCTCCAGGCTGCGCCCGACGCGGCGCTCTGCTATGTTTTCGCAATGTACCGAATGATTGAAATGGCCGCTCCGGGCTTCGCCCTACGCGGCGCTTCGCTTGGTTCTGCCGCTGCATGTTATGATGAATTGGCCGCTCCGGGCTTCGCCCTACGCAGCGCTCCGCTTAGTTCTCCCAGTGCAGGAATCGATGTAATAGCCGCTCCGGGCTTCGCCCTACGCAGCGCTCCGCCTCCGTTTTCCAGCGCGCCGACATGGTAGTGGCCGCTCCGGGCTTCGCCCTACGCGGCGCTCCGGGATTCGCCCTACGCGGCGCTCCGCCTTTGATTCCGGTCTTGGTAGGAAAGTTTCAATTTCCCCATACAACTCCCTAGGAACCCTCACCCGAGCCACCTCCAGTACTAAATGTATGGGACAGCTTCCTACCAGGTCGAAAATTTGTTTTCTTTTTTTTTCAACGTCAAATATACATACACGCTCTGATTGGGCAAAAGTAACATCAAACGTCAATTTTTGACAGGACCTCATACTCAAAAATTGAAAATTTGACACTTTACGTTTTGGGGTCGTTCTCCGGAAATATCAAGAATATTGAGTTTTTATTTTCACCATCGCGTAGCTCTTGTCAAGCACAACAACAAAGGTCATGTCAAAAAAGTTGAAAAAGTGGCGCCATCTGCCCGAAAAATCACTTTGAAGTTTTTTGAAAACTCACTTTTTTACAAAATGGCCGCCAACTCATCCGCCATTTTGAAAATTAAAAAAAACATATTTTTCCCATATACTACAACTATTACAAGACGGAATGGCATTTTAAATTTTTTTTTTAAATAATACCAGAGGGCAAATAACTATCGCCGAAAATGACCATGTCGCGAAAATGTTTTTCCCAATCACTCCCAGTGTTGCCAGGTGACATTTATAAAAATGGTCAAATGTCATTCGGACTGGCCCATTTGACGGCCTTCTGGGATTATTTTCTCCCAAAAATGGCTGTTTCGATTCGACACTATTTTGGGCTCTGACGCCTAAACTATCAAAGAAAGGAAAAAATTTTTTTGACATGGCAACACACGCAAGCGAGACTCACACCCGCCCAATACATACAAACTCTCTCAAGTGTCGTCATGTATCAAAAAAATCACTTTGAAATTTCCGAAAATTTTTCAAGTTCACAAAATGGCCGCCAGCCAGTCCGCCATCTTGTTTTTTTGACAGCGCGTCCCCTGACCATAGACAACATCATATTATTATTATTATTTATTTATTTATTAATCATATATGTTTAAGTACATAAAAAGTGCATTAGTCCCGCAAAACTATTTACATAGTTTGTCTGCAGGATCACGAGTCTCTAACATTTAGCTTATAGACTAATCTAAACTAGACAAATAATAATTTTTCAGCTTTTTCTTAAAAATATTCTTATTTTGTTCCCGGCGAATGTCTTCGGGCAAACTGTTCAGTAGGTATGGCAACCTTTTCTTTAATGTTCTGTCACCAAAGTAATTGTTTACTTTAGGTATCTCAAATTTGCCCGCAGACATCGACCGGGTACAATGACTATTATTGACCAAGGATGGGCTATTCTCCGGACTGGCGTGGTTATTAATTGCTAAGAGGTATTTATGTTTTAGACTGACCGGGAGAATTCTACAAATCTTAAATAATTTATAATAATTACCTTTGCATTTTAATTTAGTTTTGTTATTTACTAGGAGTTTAAGAAATCTAATTTGTATTGTTTCAAGTTTATTAATGTGCGTTTTAAATGTTAGTCCGTAACTGTCAAGAGCGTAACCCAAAATTGAATCAACTAATGAAAAGTAAAGTAATTTTAATGTAGTAGTAGGAACTTTAAATTTTAAGTGATAAAATATAGCGCACCAGAGACAATTTTTACTTTTTTTCCATCTATGATACCCTCGTCCCAGGAGCCCCTCAAAGCCAGCGACACCCGAAATTTTATTTTCGCCGCCGTTTCCAGTGTTGCCAGGTTTTTTCCAAAAAACTACCCTTAGGACATTGCGAGTCCCAATAGCTACCAAACTGCATACTCGGATTCCGCAAGCATGGCAACTTTTTTTTTCTACCATTCGGGGCCGTGGCCCAAAAACTACCATGAATTTGGTAGAAATTCTCAGTTGTGGCAACACTGCGATAAATTACCCCCCGACGGTCCGAACATACCGACCCTCTCCAGAGTTGCCATCACCTCGCAAAATTCGTTTGAAAATCACCAATTTTTTTTCCCAAACAAAATGGCCGCCAGGGGCGGCGCCATCTTGTATTTTGGAAAAACGCAACTGACGTTTGAAAATAGAACATGTCCGCCACAGATGCAAAAAAGAATTTTGAAAATCGAGCGGCGCCCCCCCCAGCTACGATCCCGTGAAAAGTGCTCGAAATTGAATTTTCAATCCAAGATGGCGGCGCCGCCATTTTGTTTTTTCAACTTTTTTCCCCCTCCACTCTTACAACACCAACGGGCGATTCTCAGACACTTTTCAAAATATGACCATGCGATAGAAAAAAAAAAAGTGAATATCGCAAAAAACGGCCGCCATTTTGTTTTTTTTTTTTCAACCACAAAGACCTGCTTTGATTAAACCAATAATGTTGACAGATTAAAAAAACCCAGAAAAAAAACCCGGCAACCCCCCCAAAAATAGCCCTGATCAGTGAGTCAGTGAGTCAGTGGTAATTTAACTTTATATAATATAGACTAGCTTTTTGCCGCCCCGCGCTTTGCGCGGGCGCGCCTTCAAGCTAGGTCTGCGACGCTCGGCCGCTCCGGGCTGCGCCCTGCGCGGCGACGCTACGGGCTTCGCCCTCCGCGGAGCTCGGCCTTCGGCCTCGCGAGACGCAGCTCGGCCTGCGGCCTCGCGAGATTACATAGGTTGGTTTTTTGTCTGTGACGGGCGTTGCCCTTGTTCTTTTTATGCCAACGGAAGGATAAATCAAATGTGTGTCCTTGGGCAGGTTGCGGTCCGAGTGGCGCTCGGCTTGGTTTTGTTTAAAAGACTTATGATGAATGGCCGCTCTGGGCTTCGCCCAACGCGGCGCTCCGCTTGGTTTTTTGTTGAAAATAGTTGTGATAAAATGGCCGCTCCGGGCTACGCCCTACGCGGCGCTCCGCTTGGTCCTACCACTCGATGTAACAATGAAAAGGCCGCTCCGGGCTGCGCCCTACGCGGCGCTCCGCTTGTTCCTACCACTCGATGTAACGATGAAATGGCCGCTCCGGGCTACGCCCTACGCGGCGCTCCGCTTGGTCCTGCTGCTCGATGTAACGATGAAATGGCCGCTCCGGGCTACGCCCTACGCGGCGCTCCGCTTGCTCCTGCCGCTCCATGTAACGATGAAATGGCCGCTCCGGGCTACGCCCTACGCGGCGCTCCGCTTGCTCCTGCCGCTCGATGTAACGATGAAATGGCCGCTCCGGGGTGCGCCCTACGCGGCGCTTCGCCATTGCTCCGTGTTATTAAATAGAACACAATGATAAATTCCATACATGGTGTTAGAAGGCCGCTCCGGGCTGCGCCCGACGCGGCGCTCTGCTATGTTTTCGCAATGTACCGAACGATTAAAATGGCCGCTCCGGGCTTCGCCCTACGCGGCGCTCCGCTTAGATCTGTCGCTCTATGTAACGATGAAATGGCCGCTCCGGGCTGCGCCCTACGCGGCGCTCCGCTTGGTCCTACCGCTTGATGTAACGATAAAATGGCCGCTCCGGGCTTCGCCCTACGCGGCGCTCCGCTTAATTCTGCCACTGCATGTAACGATGAAATGGCCGCTCCGGGCTTCGCCCTACGCGGCGCTCCGCTTGGTTCTCCCAGTGCAGGAATCGATGTAATAGCCGCTCCGGGCTTCGCCCTACGCGGCGCTCCGCGTCAATTTTCCGGCGCGCCGACATGACAGTAGCCGCTCCGGGCTTCGCCCTACGCGGCGCTCCGCCTTTGGTCCCGGTCTTGGTAGGAAAGTTTCAATTTCCCCATACAACTCCCTAGGAACCCTCACTCGAGCCAACTCCAGTACTAAATGTATGGGACAGCTTCCTACCAGGTGGAAATTTTGTTTTCTTTTTTTTTCGACGCCATCTACACATAGACGCTCTGATTGGGCAAAAGTGACATCAAACGTCAGTTTTTGACAGGACCTCATACTCAGAAATTGAAAATTTGACACTTTACGTTTGGGGGTCGTTCTCCGAAAATATCAAGAATTTTGAGATTTTTTTTTCACCATCGCGTAGCTCTCGTCAAGCCAAACAACAAAGGTCATGTCAAAAAAGTTGAAAAAGTGGCGCCATCTGCCCGAAAAATCACTTTGAAGTTTTTTGAAAACTCACTTTTTTACAAAATGGCCGCCAACTCGTCCGCCATTTTGAAATTCAAAAAATCCGTATTTTTCCCATATACTACATCTATAACGGGACTGAATGGCATTTTTAATTTTTTTTTTAAATAATACCAGAGGGCAAATAACTATCGCCGAAAATGACCATGTCGCGAAAATGTTTTTCCCAATCACTCCCAGTGTTGCCAGGTGACATTTTTAAAAATGGTCAAATGTCATTCGGAATGGCCCATTTGACGGCCTCCCGGGATTATTTTTCCCCAAAAATGGCTATTTCGATTCGTCACTATTTCGGGCCCTGACGTCCAAACTATCAAAAAAAGCAAAAACTTTTTTCGACATGGCAACACACGCAAGCGAGACTCACACCCGCCCCATACATGCAAACTCCCTCAAGTGTCGCCATCTGTCAAAAAAATCACTTTGAAATTTCCAAAAATTTTTCAAATTCACAAAATGGCCGCCAGCCCGTCCGCCATCTTGTTTTTTTTTCAGCGCGTCCCCTGACCATAGACTACATCATATAGCACACCAGAGACAATTTTCATTTTTTTTCCATCTATGATACTCTCGTCCCAGGAGCCCCTCAAAGCCAGCGACACCCGAAATTTTATTTCCGCCGCCGTTTCCAGTGTTGCCAGGTTTTTTCCAAAAAACTACCCTGAGGACATTGCGAGTCCGAATTGCTACCAAACTGCATACTCGGATTTTGCAAGCATGGCAACTTTTTTTTTCTACCATTCGGGTCCGTGGCCCAAAAACTACCATGAATTTGGTAGAAATTCTCAGTCGTGGCAACACCTTGATAAATTACCCCCCGACGGTCCGAACATACCGACCCTCTCCAGAGTTGCCATCACCCCGCAAAATTCGTTTGAAAATCACCAATTTTTTTTTCCAAACAAAATGGCCGCCAGGGGCGGCGCCATCTTGGATTTTGAAAAAACGCAACTGACGTTTGAAAAAAGAACATGTCCGCCACAGATACAAAAAAGAATTTTGAAAATCGAGCGGCGCCCCCCCCAGCTACGATCCCGTGAAAAGTGCTCGAAATTGAATTTTCAATCCAAGATGGCGGCGCCGCCATTTTGTTTTTTCAACTTTTTTCCCCCTCCACTCGCACAACTCCAACGGGCGATTCTCAGACACTTTTTAGAATTTGGCCATTTGATAGAAAAAAAAAAAGTGAATATCGCAAAAAACGGCCGCCATTTTGTTTTTTTTTTTTTTCAACCACAAAAACCTGCTTTGATTAAAAAAACTCTCAGGGCTGTCAAAAAAAAACCCGCAAAAAAAACCCGCAACCACCCCAAAAACAGCCCTGATCAGTCAGTGAGTGAGTCAGTGGTAATCTAACTTTATATAATATAGACTAGCTTTTTGCCGCCCCGCGCTTTGCGCGGGCGCGCCTTCAAGCTAGGTCTGCGACGCTCGGCCGCTCCGGGCTGCGCCCTGCGCGGCGACGCTACGGGCTTCGCCCTCCGCGGAGCTCGGCCTTCGGCCTCGCGAGACGCAGCTCGGCCTGCGGCCTCGCGAGATTACATAAGGCGGTTTTCTGTCTGTCACGGCTGCCCTTAATCTTTTTATGCCAACGGAAGGATAAATCAAATGTGTGTCCTTGGGCAGGTTGCGCCCTCAATGGTGTTCTGCTTGGTTTTGTTGAAAAGACTTATGATGAATGGCCGCTCTGGGCTACGCCCAACGCGGCGCTCCGCTTGGTTTTTTGTTGAAAATAGTTGTGATGAAATGGCCGCTCCGGGCTGCGCCCTACGCGGCGCTCCGCTTGGTCCTACCACTCCATGTAACGATGAAATGGCCGCTCCGGGCTACGCCCTACGCGGCGCTCCGCTTGGATCTGTCGCTCGATGTAACGATGCAATGGCCGCTCCGGGCTTCGCCCTACGCGGCGCTCCGCTTGGTCCTACCACTCAATGTAACGATGAAATGGCCGCTCCGGGCTGCGCCCTACGCGGCGCTCCGCTTGGTCCTACCACTCAATGTAACGATGAAATGGCCGCTCCGGGCTGCGCCCTACGCGGCGCTCCGCTTGGTCCTGCCGCTCGATGTAACGATGAAATGGCCGCTCCGGGCTACGCCCTACGCGGCGCTCCGCTTGGATCTGTCGCTCTATGAAGCGATGAAATGGCCGCTCCGGGCTGCGCCCTACGCGGCGCTTCGCCATTGCTCTGCAGTATTACATATAGCACAATGATAAAGTCTATACATACAGTTAGAAGGCCGCTCCGGGCTGCGCCCGACGCGGCGCTCTGCTATGTTTTCGCAATGTACCGAACGATTGATATGGCCGCTCCGGGCTTCGCCCTACGCGGCGCTCCGCTTGGATCTGTCGCTCTATGTTACGATGAATTGGCCGCTCCGGGCTTCGCCCTACGCGGCGCTCCGCTTGGTTCTCCCAGTTCAGGAATCGATGTAATAGCCGCTCCGGGCTTCGCCCTACGCGGCGCTCCGCATATATTTTTCGGCGTGCCGACATAGTAGTGGCCGCTCCGGGCTTCGCCCTACGCGGCGCTCCGCCTTTGGTCCCGGTCTTGGTAGGAAAGTTTCAATTTCCCCATACAAATCCCTGGGAACCCTCACTCGAGCCAACTCCAGTACTAAATGTATGGGACAGCTTCCTACCAGGTCGAAATTTTGTTTTCTTTTTTTTTCCACGTCAATTACACATAGACGCTCTGATTGGGCAAAAGTGACATCGAACGTTAGTTTTTGACAGGACCTCATACTTAGAAATTGAAAATTTGACACTTTACATTTTGGGGTCGTTCTCCGAAAATATCAAGAATTTTGAGTTTTTTTTTTCACCATCGCGTAGCTCTTGTCAAGCCCAACAACAAAGGTCATGTCAAAAAAGTTGAAAAAGTGGCGCCATCTGCCCGAAAAATCACTTTGAAGTTTTTTGAAAACTCATCTTTTTACAAAATGGCCGCCAAATCGTCCGCCATTTTGAAATTCAAAAAATCCGTATTTTTCCCATATACTACATCTATTACAGGACCGAATGGCATTTTTAATTTTTTTTTTAAATAATACCATAGGGCAAATAACTATCGCCGAAAATGACCATGTCGCGAAAATGTTTTTCCCAATCACTCCCAGTGTTGCCAGGTGACATTTTTAAAAATGGTCAAATGTCATTTGGACTGGCCCATTTAACGGCCTCCTGGGATTATTTTCTCCCAAAAATGGCTATTTCGATTCGTCACTATTTTGGGCCCTGACGTCCAAACTATCAAAAAAAGCAAAAATTTTTTTCGACATGGCAACACACGCAAGCGAGACTCACACCCGCCCCATACATACAAACTCTCTCAAGTGTCGCCATGTATCAAAAAAATCACTTTAAAATTTTCAAAAAATTTTCAAATTCACAAAATGGCCGCCAGCCCGTCCGCCATCTTGTTTTTTTGACAGCGCGTCCCCTGACCATAGACTACATCATATAGCGCTCCAGAGACAATTTTTATTTTTTTTCCATCTATGATACTCTCGTCCCAGGAGCCCCTCAAAGCCGGCGACACCCGAAAATTTATTTCCGCCGCCGTTTCCAGTGTTGCCAGGTTTTTTCCAAAAAACTACCTGGAGGACCTTGCGAGTCTAAATAACTACCAAACTGCATACTCGGATTTTGCAAGCATGGCAACTTTTTTTTTCTCCCATTCGGGGCCGTGGCCCAAAAACTACCATGAATTTGGTAGAAATTCTCAGTCGTGGCAACACTGCGATAAATTACCCTCCGACGGCCTGAACATACCGACCCTCTCCAGAGTTGCCATCATCCCGCAAAATCCGTTTGAAAAACACCAATTTTTTTCTTTAAACAAAATGGCCGCCAGGGGCGGCGCCATCTTGGATTTTGGAAAAATGCAACTGACGTTTGAAAATAGAACGTGTCCGCCACAGATACAAAAAAGAATTTTGAAAATCGAGCGGCGCCCCCCCCAGCTACGATCTGTCAAATAACGGTCGAAATTGAATTTTCAATCCAAGATGGCGGCGCCGCCATTTTGTTTTTTCAACTTTTTTCCCCCTCCACTCGCACAACTTCAACGGGCGATTCTCAGACACTTTTCAAACCATGGCCATTCGATAGAAAAAAAAAAGTGAATATCGCAAAAAACGGCCGCCATTTTGTTTTTTTTTTTTTTCAACCACAAAAACCTGTTTTGATTAAAAAAACACTCAGGGCTGTCAAAAAAAAACCCGCAAAAAAAACCCGCAACCACCCCAAAAACAGCCCTGATCAGTCAGTGAGTCAGTGAGTGGTAATCTAACTTTATATAATATAGATAGAAGATAGATAGATAGATAGATATATCGCCAATCTATTTGCCAACGCTGCAGGGACTCCAGAACAGACCAGATTTCAATCGAGTCAAAGGCCTTCTCATAGTCCACGATGATAGACACAGTAGCTAATTACACTCCTCGGTTATCTATATAATCTGCCGCACTGTGTGAATGTGGGTTATGGTGTCATATCCGCTCCGAAATCCAGCCTGTTCTGGCGGTTGGAATTCGTCGAGTTCGCAAGACGGTTCGTAATCATTCTTGAAAAGAGCTTATAAACTTGATTTAGAAGCAAAATGGGTCGATAGATCTTCAGCAGGCTTTTGTCACCCTTTTTGAAGAACAGGACGACTTCTCTTCTACTCCACGCCTCCGGAGTTCTCCCTTCATATAGGACAGCGTTAAAAAGCACCCTCCCTCTGTACGAGTTTACCTCCAGCTTTGATCAGCTCTGTTGTTACGTCATCGTCTCCGGGGCTTTTCCGTTTTTTAGCTGCCCAAGAGCAATCTCGATTTCGCCAACGTTGACTTCTGGCACCTCTACGGTGAAGTGACGTGTTAATGTGGCTCGAGAGTCCTTATTTTTAGGATCAGGTTGAGATGCATGCAAAGCGTAATCGCCTATAGAAATCTTTAACCACTGAAAGGATTGTCGGCTTTGAGGCAACCACTTCTCCACTTGCTGTAGTCAGCTTCGTTAGGTGGCTTCTTCCGAGAGATTGTACGAACCTTTGACCCCCGTTTCGACTCGATGGCTCTTTGAATGAAAAGAAAGGTAATAGAAATGGCCATTTGAGGCTACTTTTTGAAGAAGGAATTTATCAAAAAAGCCCCTCTCGCTCAAGGAAGTTAACAGATTTGTCAAGTCTTGTGTAAGAACTTTTATAATTTTGCTATTATTTATGACCGATTTTGTATAAATACAGGGGCTCAAAAATCTTTGAACGCGTTTTCCCAATAATCATATTTTTTTTAATTGTGCCGATATAGTGTTTAGTGAGTTCAAGTGCGTAGCAACCTGCAAGTGTCTTTCCTTGCAAGTCTTGCTCGGAATTCTGTGAGGCGTACGCGACTTCTAACACTCTGAGTCTCCTCTCTCCGCAACGTTTGGGACATAGCCGCATTATAGTTAAGCAATGCGGGTTAGCCGCATTTAAGTCTTGCAAACGTTTAAAATACTATAGCATTTTACATTTGGTCGCCGTTTAAAGTCAACTCATTTTTGCAATTTTTAAAACAAGAAACTTATTTTACCAGTCTTAAATGCCGCTATTGGACTTTAATCGCGTTTTTGTTTAATTTTTTCACTTAACGGTGTATTAGTCTTGTAATGTCATACATAACCTTTCCAAAGAACAGCCAAACAATATTGCCATTAAAGTACTTTAATGGCTTTATTGAGACGGAAATTCAAATAACGGCAATTTACCTATGTAATTTCTGAATTTTTTCATCATTAATAAAAAAAATTAATCCCTTAACCGCGTTTTAGCTAAGAAATTTAGGTAACTGCATTCTAGCTATGTAATCTTGCAAAAATAGTGCACTGACTCGTAGTTAATGACATACTATTTCAGAAACTAAACAAGATAGAAAAAATCGGAAAAGATGGTTAGATGCGGAATTTTTTTCTTATTAGGGTGGTATTCATAACTCAAAAATGACCAAATGTTAGTTAACGGCATTATAGCTAGAGGACGGCAGTACTTGAATTACTTTTGTCCACTCTGGAAGAGGCTAACTTAAAACTAAACATATCAAAGTGTTCCTTTCTTAAAGAAGAGCTTAACTATCTTGGTCACAAGGTATCAAAGGAAGGCATAAAGCCTGGGGATGCTAAAATAAAAGCCGTTGGTGACTTCCCTACACCATTAAACGTTAGACAAATTAGGCAATTTGTAGGACTCTGCTCATTTTTTAGGAAGTTCATAAAAAATTTTGCACTTATTGCCAAGCCCCTTACTGAGTTAACCAGAAAAAATGTGAAATGGCACTGGGGTAAGGAGCAGCAGGAGGCATTTTCCACCTTAAAGTCAAAATTAGTTTCTCAACCTGTACTAGCAATTTATGATCGATCTCTTCCCACTGAATTGCACACAGATGCAAGTAAATTAGGTATAGCTGGCATCTTAATGCAACGTCAGACTGATGGGTCTTTAAAACCTATTATGTATTTCAGCCGGGTTACATCTTTGGAAGAACAGAATTATCACAGCTATGAGTTAGAAACTCTAGCTCTAGTAGAGTCTTTGAAAAGGTTTAGGGTTTATGTTATGGGGTTGAAATTAAAAGTAGTTACTGATTGCGTTGTGCTGAGATATACATTTGTAAATGTAACCCTGATCCCTAGGATAGCGAGGTGGTGGTTGCAAGTACAGGACTTTGATATTGAAATAGAGTACAGAGCTGGTGACAAAATGAAACATGTGGATGCCTTGAGCAGAAATGCTGTTGAAGTCAATGTGAATTTATTGTCGACTGATGATTGGTTTCTAACGGTTCAAATGCAGGATGATAGGCTTAACAATATTGTTACTCAGTTAAAAGAGGGAAACGCCAATCCAGATATAGTTAATAACTATTTGATTCGGGGTGAAAGACTGTTTAGGAAGGCCCTTAACGGCGAACGATTAGTTGTTCCAGATTGTGCTCGATGGAAGTTATTACAAAAATTTCATGATGATGTCGGCCATGTCGGGTTGAAAAGGTGTGATGAGGCTATTAAAAATAAATATTGGTTTCCAAAAATGACTAAATTTATTCGGAAATACGTCACTTCATGTCTAGATTGCATTTCGAAAAGGTCATTATGGCAAGGTGGAAGGTCAACTGCATCCAATTCCGAAACCAGATGTTCCTATGCACACTGTTCACATCGACCATTTAGGCCCTTTTTCTAAGACTGGTAGAAATAATCAGTACATACTTATGATCACAGATGCTTTCTCTAAATTCACCATAGCAAGACCCACACGTTCGTTAAGCTCAGCAGAAACTATTAGAATTCTAAAAGACATTTTTAGTTTGTTTGGTTTTCCTTCCACTATTGTATCTGACCGAGGGCTTGCGTTTTGTAGTCGGTATTTCAAAAACTTTATGGTTGAACGGCAGATAAAACATGTACTGACTGCGGTGGCTACACCGAGAGCAAATGGCCAAGTGGAACGGGTGAATAGGACCATCTTGGATGGGCTTAGGACTAGCGTCGAAGATGGGGATTGGGACGTAAAATTACCTCATGTTATCTTTGGAATCAATAACACACGTCACGAGACCACAGGCTATGCCCCCTTTAATCTCATGTTTAAACATAAAAATCGTGTTTTGCCTGACTTAGAGGATGTTGAGAGTAACGTAAATATCTCGTCAACAGGCTTCTAGTAATATTAAAAAGAAACAAGAAAAGATGAAACAATTGTTTGATAAAAAAAGGAAAATTTGTCGCGTTTATAAAAAAGGGGACTTAGTCTTGTGGAAAAATTTTAAAAAACTGTAATGAGTCTGGTGTAAATAAGAAACTTGATGCTAGTTATGCTGGGCCGTATCGTGTATTTAAAGTTCTGGATCATGATCGCTATACAGGGTGTATCTGTGAACATTTACATCCTTCAAGGATGTGGTTAGTAAGTCGATTCTCAGCCCATATGACGTGAAAAAACCACACCTTAAATTGGTCCCGAAAATTCGTTCATTTTCCGAAACGATACTGCCCAACAGCTGACCAGATAAGGCAACGACCTGAGTCGTCCATTCACGACTACAAACTAGCTGTACTTATCAGATTTCGATCTTATTACAATGACATAAAGCCGAAAACACGTTTCACCATTTAACATTTTAGGCTGTTTCGTGATTCAAGTGTCGATAGTGATGCGAATTGTGTCGGCTTTATTCGAAACACTCGAGTGTCGAGTGTTATTAGCGAAACTCATTCAATGGAAAAATCTCTCAACCTTTACCTATCATGACAAACTTCATGCAGTCGGTTCAACTCTTTCGAGACTCGAACCAAGGTTACAAACCATAATCTACCCAAGTTTTAACTGTGGGAGAGACACGCTTCGGCATTAATGGGCCGGCTTGGCCTGAGTGATACCACTGCCTCACAGAAAACCGGCGTGAAGCAGCCCCTGTGCTGTGTTTCGCCGAGTGTGTGAGGGTACCGGAGGCCCACCCGGGGAGTAAAGGGGATTGAAGGTTGGCAGCGCACGTGTAACTCCACTGGTGTTGCAAGTGTCCATGGGCGGCGGCAATTGCTTACCATCAGGTGATCCGCCTGCTCGTTTGCTACCTATCACATAAAAAAAAGTTAACTGGGACTCGAATGAATTAACCATGAAGGTGCTTTGACGCCTTTAGTTTCATGTCTGCAACGCCACGAGCTAAGTGCTCGAAGAACTCGAATGTAAATGAGTTGAAAACCGACAGTTAAGTCAGTTAAATTTAGCTCGCATAGCTGGCCAATTTTTTAAGTAAATGCTAAGTCACCATGAATTCATGACCATGCGTACAAAACATACCAAACGAGCTAACTTACGAGTAGATTACCTTTTGCTATGCAACCCACACCAGTGGGTTAGAATTGTAATAATAACTCGATAAATTGTTTGAGTGCGAAAATTTTACTCGAGTCCCATCACTCGGGTACCTAGCAATGGCGCCGCTTGTGAATGAAAGTCGGCCATCTTGGAAATGGCGGCGCGCGTGCCCACACTCACACTGTCTGACTAACTAGCTGTGTTCTAGTCGACCAGCGCCCGCGCCGGCTTGCGCATGTGGCTCACATCGATAGTTTGAGTGACGCAAGCGATGTTTAATTAGTGGTGCCGCGAATTCGGGATTAGTGCAATGATTTCATAGCAAAGTGTGTGTGTGTGTGTGATTGCGAGGTCTGACGGGTTTGTGCATATCGATCAATTTTGTGAAATGAAAGTGCCATTTTATGGTGAGTGTTAAGTGAAAGCAGAATCATTATGGATTTCCGGGTCGCAATCGCAACTCGCAGGTACCTAACCTAGGCAAGTACTATCTCTCAAGTTTCACTGATTAGATCAAACCAGTTTTTGATCTCACGTCTACCAAACATTGCATGCGTTTTCATGTTTTTCTTTTCCCACTCACCCGACAAGACTGGGCAAGATATCAAGCTTTTGATGGTAAAAATATCGGATTATTCGTGAATGAGTAATTTACAAAGATAAGTAAATGTTTACAGCTGATCATGAAATTCTTCTAGTGACCTGCCGATTCAATAAATGGCAACGTTGTAGGTTGACCTTGACTTACACGTGCCGAAAAGTTACACGCGCGGCGGCATGGCGTTTGTCGGCTTTCTTCGATAGGCCGCGCCGCGCGCGCCGCGGCGCGGTCGCACGCATGGTCATGAATTCATGGTGACTTAGCATTTACTTAAAAAATTGGCCAGCTATGCGAGCTAAATTTAACTGACTTAACTGTCGGTTTTCAACTCATTTACATTCGAGTTCTTCGAGCACTTAGCTCGTGGCGTTGCAGACATGAAACTAAAGGCGTCAAAGCACCTTCATGGTTAATTCATTCGAGTCCCAGTTAACTTTTTTTTATGTGATAGGTAGCAAACGAGCAGGCGGATCACCTGATGGTAAGCAATTGCCGCCGCCCATGGACACTTGCAACACCAGTGGAGTTACACGTGCGCTGCCAACCTTCAATCCCCTTTACTCCCCGGGTGGGCCTCCGGTACCCTCACACACTCGGCGAAACACAGCACAGGGGCTGCTTCACGCCGGTTTTCTGTGAGGCAGTGGTATCACTCAGGCCAAGCCGGCCCATTAATGCCGAAGCGTGTCTCTCCCACAGTTAAAACTTGGGTAGATTATGGTTTGTAACCTTGGTTCGAGTCTCGAAAGAGTTGAACCGACTGCATGAAGTTTGTCATGATAGGTAAAGGTTGAGAGATTTTTCCATTGAATGAGTTTCGCTAATAACACTCGACACTCGAGTGTTTCGAATAAAGCCGACACAATTCGCATCACTATCGACACTTGAATCACGAAACAGCCTAAAATGTTAAATGGTGAAACGTGTTTTCGGCTTTATGTCATTGTAATAAGATCGAAATCTGATAAGTACAGCTAGTTTGTAGTCGTGAATGGACGACTCAGGTCGTTGCCTTATCTGGTCAGCTGTTGGGCAGTATCGTTTCGGAAAATGAACGAATTTTCGGGACCAATTTAAGGTGTGGTTTTTTCACGTCATATGGGCTGAGAATCGACTTACTAACCACATCCTTGAAGGATGTAAATGTTCACAGATACACCCTGTATAGCGATCATGATCCAGAACTTTAAATACACGATACGGCCCAGCATAACTAGCATCAAGTTTCTTATTTACACCAGACTCATTACAGTTTTTTAAAATTTTTCCACAAGACTAAGTCCCCTTTTTTATAAACGCGACAAATTTTCCTTTTTTTATCAAACAATTGCATGCGTTTTCATGTTTTTCTTTTCCCACTCACCCGACAAGACTGGGCAAGATATCAAGCTTTTGATGGTAAAAATATCGGATTATTCGTGAATGAGTAATTTACAAAGATAAGTAAATGTTTACAGCTGATCATGAAATTCTTCTAGTGACCTGCCGATTCAATAAATGGCAACGTTGTAGGTTGACCTTGACTTACACGTGCCGAAAAGTTACACGCGCGGCGGCATGGCGTTTGTCGGCTTTCTTCGATAGGCCGCGCCGCGCGCGCCGCGGCGCGACGTTGCATGCTTGCTAGGAAGGCGGGTGGTGTGTGTCTTGCGTGTGTAAATGTGTGAGTTTGCATGAATGATAGAAGTGAGTGAAACGTTGTTTCGTGAGAGAGACATTGCAATGTTGCGCCAATGAAAATCTGTTGAAGTAGTCCAGTAGCTTTCGTGTGAAAGAGATGGCCTTTGCCATCGTTCGACCTTATAGCAGTGTGTTAAAGTCGAGATGTTGGGCAGAGAATTGAAGGAGTGGTTTAGGGAGTGTCCTAACTGTGCGTAGTACTACACCAATACTACGTTTACTACGAATTCTTTGACCCACTTTGACCCCCAACACGGACCATTAGTTTACAGGACTTTAGGATTACTTTGATCGAAAATAATTTGAAATACATGCGCCTATTGTACCGTTTTATATTTTTCATGATTATTATACCAACTCCCAAATCACACCCTGAAAGGATGTAACTGTTTACCGATACACCCTGTATATTCAGAAAATGAAAATAAAAATGAAAATGAAAATGAAAAAATCTTTATTCAAGTTAGGTCCATACAGAACACTTATGAATGTCAAAACATAATATAATCTACCACTGGTTCGGAACGTCGATTTCTACTGAGAAGACACCAGCAAGAAACTCAGTAGTTACTCTTTTCAAATAGTAATAAGTTACAGAGTTTCATTTGAGCAAAATAACTTACAATAATACAAGGAAATAGACTACTATGTATGACAATTATTTTTCTTTATCATTGAGATAATGGTCAGATATAAATAAAAGTTATAGATAAACGCACACAATAACATCAATGAAAGCTAATAAATTAACATGTCCAGGAATCTTTATCATTCAAATAATCTTGTACATTATAGTAACCCTTCTTCATCAGGCAGGTTTTAATATGGGACTTAAACTTATCCATTGATAGGTTAATGACATTTTGTGGTAGCTTATTGAACACTAGCGGCCGCCCGCGACTTCGTCCGCGTGGAAAAGTAACTTTTTACCCCCCTTTTAACCCCTTACAACCCCCTTAACCCTTAATTACTCGCGTCAAAAAAATCACACTAACGCTCGCGTGGGGAATATTTAACCCCAATCTAAAATTTTAAATAAAAACACTATTTATTAATTTGTTATATTTTTATTATAAAATTTAGAGAAAATCAACTTTGTACTTAAAGGTAACAGTTTAATAATCAACACTTTAATTAAGTAATACGAGATCAATTAACATTTTGTAGGAACTATTTAGTTAGTACATTCATCACATGTCATGGTGGAGTGGCTATGACAAACGTGCTGATGGCATTTTCCACACACAAATCGGATTTTTTTGTCTTTCGATCTTGGGCAAATATGACACCTTTTGTAATTTGTCGATGGACCACCTCTGGACGTGGAGCCAGCATCTTGAACTTCAGCATTCCTCTTCAGGCGTTTTTGTATGGCCCGCGGTAGTTGTGGTATTGCGGATCGACTTTGTTGGTGAGCCTTTGTCAAATCAACTGCCAGGTGTTTGAGAAACTCCCTTCTCGACATTTTCTGGTCAATTTTGTGCCTATAAATTACACAAGCATTGATACCAGCAACATTGATAAGGTGGTAAAAAATAACCATTGGCCAACGTTTTGTGCGCCTGCCGACGTTATAATTTGAACACATTTGATCATTAGTGTCTACGCCACCTTTTGTATGGTTATAGTACAAAATGATCTCCGGTTTCTTCTTCTCACTTTCGACTACAACGTCATCATGGTGCATAGATGAAACCATCAATACAGCCTTGGATTTTTTCGGGACATATGAGCAAATAGTTAAATCTTCTTGAAAACCAAATAAAGTGGAATGCTCGTCTCGGGTTCGTTTAGGCTGGAAGCAAGGAGGAATTTCCGGTTTATTCTTACGAATAGTTCCGACCATAGTGAGCTGGTGATCCTTTAAAAGTATTTTTGCAAGTGGAATGCTGGTGAACCAATTGTCCATAGTAACATTTCGCGCAGTACCTGAGATGGGTTCAATCATCCGCTTCACAAGACTTAGTGTATCATTCGGCACTTGATACGGACCATCGGGTTGTACTCCAGCATAAATTTCAAATTTTAGAAGATAAAATGTTTTTGAATCAACGAGTGCGTAATGCTTTATGCCATACTTAGTGGGTTTGTTTGGCATATAAACGACAGCGCAAAATCTGCCTCGAAATGCGGGTAATTGTTCGTCCAAAGTCACATTTTCCGACGCAGAATAATTTGACATAAAATTATTATTCATCATATCAGTGAACTCTCTTACAGCTGCTAATTTATCTATTACTTGTCTTTCCGGTCTAGTATTTTTGTTGTCAAAGCGAATACATCTCGTTATAAATAGAAATCTGTTGTTGTATTTTGAAAAAACTCGATACCTGTTCCGTCGGTAGCCCAAAGATCCTTGAAATTCAAGTGAGAAGAACGCAGCACACCAGACATGTAAAGCAAACCGAAATATGCCAGAAGTTCTTCATAATTTATCACTTTGCAATCACGCTCTCGTTGAAACTTTTCTTGAATTGATTGTATGTAGTTGTTGGTGTGGCATAATATAAGATGTATAGTATTCTTTGAAAACATACAAAAGAATGCTTCTGGTATTGTGCTGACTGTTGTGGCTGTTCCCTTGGGTCCAGGTGTTTCTGTCATGATATTGTGACTACGAATACGGACGCTGGTACGTGGCGGCTCCTTTGCCCACTTTGTATCTTTATTTTTTGATAAATAATATGTATTGCGATTACTTGCGTGACTAGACAGCGGCTCACCATCATCACTGCTCCATTCCGACTCCATTTCATAGGCACTTTCTTGAGATTCCGAGTCATGGTCACTTTGAATTATTTCTGCCTCAATTTCATCTTCATCAGAACTGTCTATGATGTTTTCTTCCTCCTCTTCAAGTAAACATTGACCAATTTGGTGGTCAGAAAGCTGTTGACGTGCCATTTCGAGTTTACTAACCTAAAAATAAGCAAAATGAAGGATAAGTAATCAATACACTCTAATGAAACTTTACAAATCAGTAAATAAGCTAAAAAATATTAACACTTACTATTTAAAAAAAGTCGCATAAACACTCGCGTGGGGCAATATATACCCCAGGCGCGATCTCTGGACACAACCACACAGTGCGGAGCGGCGCACGCGACTGATCCGGGGCGGGGGGAGATATTTAGGCAGCTACACGGACCGCCGTTCCGTTCAATTCAAAAATGGCGGAGTTATAACACTTGTAAACCTCACTGGGGTAAAGTATACCCCACGCGAGTAATTAAGGGTTAATATTATTATGTTGATACAACTTAAACAAATTATTTCGACCAAATTTGGTACCATAAAAACGGTCATTGTGACTAAACCTTAAAAGATAGACATATGCCTTCGCGGATTTTTTTTTAGATCATGTATAGAGGAATAATTCTTTCATACATATTTTTTGTGTATCTTGAACCGTTTTCGCAGCGCACGCAAAGAAAGCCTTCAAAAATGAATAATTTTCCCCGTTTTTTACACATTTACCGCTCTGTCTTTGCTCCTATTGTGTTTATATGTTACTAGCGGCCGCCCGCGACTTCGTCCGCGTGGAAAAGTAACTTTTTACCCCCCTTTTAACCCCTTACAACCCCCTTAATATTATTATGTTGATACAACTTAAACAAATTATTTCGACCAAATTTGGTACCATAAAAACGGTCATTGTGACTAAACCTTAAAAGATAGACATATGCCGTCGCGGACTTTTTTTTAGATCATGTATAGAGGAATAATTCTTTTATACATATTTTTTGTGTATCTTGAACCGTTTTCGCAGCGCACGCAAAGAAAGCCTTCAAAAATGAATAATTTTCCCCGTTTTTTACACATTTACCGCTCTGTCTTTGCTCCTATTGGTCATAGCGTAATGTTATTTAGCCTATAGCCTTCCTCGATAAATGAACTATCCAACAAAAAAAGAATTATTCAAATCGCACCAGTAGTTTCGGAGATTAGCGCGTTCAAACAAACAAACAAACAAACTCTTCAGCTTTATTATATTAGTATAGATTAGTATAGATATAGATTTAGCCTATAGCCTTCCTCGATAAATGGACTATCCAACAAAAAAAGAATTATTCAAATCGCACCAGTAGTTTCGGAGATTAGCGCGTTCAAACAAACAAACAAACAAACAAACAAACTCTTCAGCTTTATTATATTAGTATAGACTAGCGGCCGCCCGCGACTTCGTCCGCGTGGAAAAGTAACTTTTTACCCCCCTTTTGACCCCTTAGAACCCCCTTAATATTATTATGTTGATAGCCTATAGCCTTCCTCGATAAATGGACTATCCAACAAAAAAAGAATTATTCAAATCGCACCAGTAGTTTCGGAGATTAGCGCGTTCAAACAAACAAACAAACAAACTCTTCAGCTTTATTATATTAGTATAGATATATTAAAATAGATTATTATATTAGTATAGATTTTAATGCTTAAGCCAACAAATGAATTACCGATTTTATGAAGTCGGAGATTTGGGACGGCAAGTCTATGTTTATTCCTGGTGTTAAGACTATGACAATCGGACTTTTTCAGAAAAATGTGCAAATTCTTTCGTACATACATAATGCAATCGAGAATGTATTGGGATGCCACGGTTAAAATGTTTATTTCTTTGAAAATTTCCCTGAGTGAGTCACGTGATCTAAGGCTGTATATAGAGCGGATGGCCCTTTTCTGTAATACAAAAATAGCTTGTATGTCAGCAGCAGACCCCCACAACAATAGACCATACGACATCACACTGTGGAAATAGCTGAAATAAACCAGTCTTGCCGTCTCAATATCAGTCAGATGTCTAATTTTTCTTACTGCATATGCAGCGGAACTTAGTCTTCCTGCTAAGGCCGCAATATGGGGGCCCCCATTGCAATTTTGCATCTATAGTCATACCGAGAAAAACTGTGGAATTAACAATTTGAATAGATTCGTTATTCATCTCAATACTAGTATTGACCTGCCTTACATTTGGCATGGTGAATTTTACACATTTAGTTTTCTTTGAGTTAAGAAGTAAATTATTAGTAGTAAACCAGTGCAATACCTGTGAGAGTGTATTATTTACGTCGTCAATTGATTCTTTATGTCTATCAACCTTAAAAATCAAGGAAGTGTCGTCAGCAAATTACACTATCTCACATAGATCTTTTGTATAGTAAGGAAGATCATTTACATATATTAAGAACAGCAAAGGCCCCAATATTGAGCCCTGGGGCACTCCCATTAATAGAGGTGCGCCTGAAGAGTCTGTTTCATTGACATTAACCTTTTGAATTCTATCTGATAAATATGATTGAATAAGATTAAGTGAGTTATTCAATACGCCGTAATGCCGTAACTTCATAAGTAGAGTTTCATGGTTAACACGATCAAATGCTTTCGACAAATCACAGAAAACACCGACAGCATCCTGCTTTTTCTCCCACGCATCAAAAACATGTTTGATAAGCGCCACTCCTGCATCAGTAGTGAATATTCCTTTAGTCAATCCAAACTGTTTTCCATGCAGTATTTTATTAATATTTAAATGACATAAGAGCTGAGTAAAGATAATTTTTTCGAATATTTTACTAAGTGCTGGCAATATGGATATTGGTCTGAAGTTTGAAGGATCACTCTTTTCTCCAGATTTGAATAAAGGTATGATTTTACTGATTTTCATTTTATTTGGAAATTGACCCTCATCAACACATTTGTTAAATATTATTGCTAAGTGTGGAGCGATAGAGTGTATAATATTTTTTAATATATCTATCGAAATTCCCCGTGAGTCCTCCGTCTTTTTCATATCAAATCTTTGAATGTTTTAATAATAATCTCTGAATTGACATGAGTGAATCTAAAAGACGAAGTGCACTCATCTACATGCGACTTGATGAGAGAAGCAGCGAGATGCGTACTAGAATCTAATTTTTTAGTGGTAATGACTGGAATATTTGAAAAGAAAGACTCGAATGTGTTTGCTACTTCCGAGTCTGTATCAATAGATTTACCATCAATTTTAAGAGAGAGCTTGCTGTGTTTTGTTTTGTTTTTACAAGTCTCTTTATTTATGATTTTCCATGTAACTCTACTTTTATTAGAAGCTTTCATTATCTTATCTTTAAAATAATTTGATTTGGCCACCGCGCATACTTTCTTAAATAGCTTTGAATAATTTTTAACGTATTCTACTGTCGTTGGCTCATTAGAGTTAGCTTTAATATCATATAATTCAAATAACCTCTTTCTACTTTTATAAATACCTTTAGTAGCCCAGTCACTGAATTTGGTTTTAGAGGTACTCGTTTTAATGGTTCTTTTGGTAAAGATACCATTAAATTCATTTGCAACGACATTAAATAATTTATCATAATGATGGTTTACATTTCCTTCATTATAGGATAATGTAGTCAGCTTGTGTGAGGGGTTAGGTATTAACTCGCCCGCAAAAATTCTGGTCCGCGGACGAGTTAATAACATTGCCAGTTTGTTAGTAGTTAACTGGACCACGCTGAGAAGCGGCCGCGGACCAGTTAACTACTTGCTCAAGTCTTAGGGGTCAACTGGCCCAAAAGTTTGATATAGGTATCTAGTTATGTAAATTGATATGTACGAGGTTTCTGGACGTTAATAAAATTATCTAACAATAGTTAGGCGTTTTTAATTAACATTTTACAAATGATTATATATATTTCAAAAATGTTATTGTATATAAGCCGTGAACAATGAATATAAAATAATACCATAGAAAAATATATCTACATTAAGCACACGTAAAAAGATATTAAAGGGATATTAATTTTACCCAATTTCATCGACACAAAAGCACTTCCATTATATTTTTGATGTATAGTATATAATTACATAATTATGATTGTATTGTTTATAAAACGTAGATATTATACTAGTTAATTTTACCAATTTTTATGATAACATAAAAAATCAAAGGTATATAAGGTAAGTTATACTTACATACTTCAACATAATTATAATATGCTAATTTATATAATGTTATATTATAATCGGGAATTATCAAAACATAAAGACGCTATAGCATATGTATACATACATATGCCAGCCCCGTGGTGTCCCGTAGCTTCGCTCACGTGGAATTCAGTTTGCCACCAAAAAAATAAATAGTAATAACAAAATTCATAAATAACAAAAAAAAATATGAACAATAAATCCGGTTTTTTTTTCATCCATGTAAACATTGACTAATCTAATTCACTATAATTAGTGCTGCTTCTGCGGACCAGTGGCGCCGCCATAATATTAAATTAATAGACAAATAAACAGCCTCATTACAAATTGCAAATTTTCTCGATGCAATGGCCAAGTGTGATTTCATTATCGATCAATTCGCGCACAGCCCTGTTTATTTTTTGTTCCCTCCAGAGGCTTTCCTGTTTACGCTTGCTAATAAAGCCTTTTTGTTTGAAAAGACCAAAATAGTACCTGGAATCTTTTTGCAATTTGGTAAGTAGTGTCGCAATATTCGGTTTAGGATTCACCTGCTTATTTAACCTCGCATTCCAGGATTCTACGGCGTTATTAGTTTTGTGCTTTATATGTAAAAACACCACTTATTTGAGAAAAACGACTTGGCAGTGATCCACGTATTTTGAAAATAATCATTGAACGCGCTAATCTTATCATGAGGCACACATTCTCCTTTCGTGTATAACCAACCATCCATTAAGAACTCTTTCGGCAAATGAGCTAAAGCGATGCAACGCTTGACATGGGATCTAAACGAAACAGATTTTTTCAGGCCGACCATTTCAAATTTACGCCAAAGACACCTGATGAAATGAAACAAACATCCTTGAATAACAGCCTCAGGGAATATTTTTTCGATTGCTGCCATCGCACTAGCTTCATAATCGAGTGTGAATGTATTTGGTCGGAACTCTGGTATTTGACTTCTTATAAGTTCTAATAAAATTTCGTAAGTCGTTTGTTTTTTATTGGGGAGCAGAGCGTACACTACAGGAATTATTCCATTTGCATCATCTGTACTGCCCATATCCATGTGTAATGTGTACAGTTGCACAAATGGTGGTGAAACGCTTTTAAAGGTACCATCTAAAAAAATATGCTTTGCACTTTTTAAAGCTTCTCGTGCTTCAGACGAAGCAAATATGATAATCCTGCAATTTTTGTGGGTATAGTCGGCCAATAAAAAATCCTGAAACAATCCAGGAACTACGACATCTTTTGTTTTTAAAAATCTTGTGGTTGTTGTTCGTAAAGCTTTGTGTCTACGTCTATATAATACTTGTTTTAAATTTTCATAGGGGGGCATTTTTTTAATTAAATTATATCCAGCGTCATTAAACTCTTCAACAACATCAGAGTAAATTGTAGGAATTGGTGTTGTAGTTTGTTCGGCTTTTTCTAAACATTTATGGATTTTGTGTTTAACTTCATTTTCAATTGTATCCTGTTCGCACGTATGAGATTCTTGTTTGACAACAATATCATTGGATATGACTAAGACAGCATTACATACTTTCCTCTTTGTACAGCGCCACACTACTTGACCATTTTTATTAACCCGCCTTTTTGTATATCTATACCCATCTCGTAGAAGAACTTCGCCCCCTCTTTGAGACGATATTATTATTTTGTTATCTGCCATGTCTATAAAAAGTAAAAACAAAAATACTAACCACTTTATAAAGGAAACAAAACATAAAAAAAATTAACAAATATAATAAGTTTTCTTACCTTCTTGTTGTAACCAGCTAGCCCAATAATATCCAACTTTTTATTCACACAAAACACAGTATTCCAAAATGACTTACTTAAAAATAAATATTTATTTAAAAGTACCTTCATCATTTTTATTAATAGCATTGCCAGTTTTGTTTTATAGTAATATTTTTTTAAAGATATAAGTAATTTTATTTATAGAAATATAATACAATTTAACCTATATTATTATAATCTACTTATATGTAAAATTATAGGTGGCGCAATTCATCAAAACTATAATGGAAGTGCTTTTGTGTTGATGAAATTGGGTAAAATTAATATCCCTCCTAATATCTCTATGTGTGTGCTTAATATAGATATATTTTTCTATGGATATTATATAAATCCATTGATCACTTCTTATTTACAATAACATTTTTAAAATATATATAATCATTTGTAAAATGTTAATTAAAAACGCCTAACTATTGTTAGATAATTTTATTAACGTCCAGAAACCTCGTACATATCAATTTACATAACTAGATACCTATATCAAACTTTTGGGCCAGTTGACCCCTAAGACTTGAGCAAGTAGTTAACTGGTCCGCGGCCGCTTCTCAGCGTGGTCCAGTTAACTACTAACAAACTGGCAATGTTATTAACTCGTCCGCGGACCAGAATTTTTGCGGGCGAGTTAATACCTAACCCTGTGTGAGATAGTATGTTTAAATTTATTTATACGGTTTTCAGTGATTGGTCTACATACAAAGATATGTGAAGAAGGGGTATGGCGGTGCTCAAACCTAACCATTTGCCCACTATGGTCTGAATTTATAAAATTTGTAATAGACTTGTCTATTACATCACAGTTACCAAATATGTTATCCAAACAAGTAGCTGAGGTGGGTGTAACTCGAGTCGGTTCGTTAAAAAGGTGATGTAAATTAAAGGATTTAAAAAGATTCAGAAACCTAAGAGAGTTTTGTGACTTATCTAAAATGTTGATATTGAAATCTCCACATACAACTACTTTTTTATTAGATGAACATATTTTCTCAAACTTCTTCCATGATGGATTCAAACAAAGTAAAATTCCCAGATGGGGGCCTGTACACACAGACAATGACATGTCGCTCCAGCTCCGTGCACGCTAGCTCAATAGTTCGTTCAAGTGACAGTGAGACAATATCTTTACGTTCTTTAAATGTAATATCTTTATTTAATAAAATAATTGATCCGCCTCTGATCGCAGACTTTCTCGTGAACGAACTACCGACGCTATAGTTATCTATATTGATAATTAATTCATGCTGTCTTAGCCAGTGTTCTGTAATACATAATATATGGACATTCATTTCATTTAAAAATAATTCTAATTCTAATTCTTTGCCGGACAAACCCTGTATATTCTGATGAATAAGTCTCAGGTGATTAGGGTTTCCTTTTGTCACAGGTTTGCAAGAGGATTCCTCTATTGTCTCATATTGTAATTTAAATTGTTTGGAATTACTTCCGTTTGATTAAACATTACATTAATGTTTAATGCTAACAGAGTAGCTAATTCATTTTTGATTTTATTAGGCAAATAAAAAGTTTTGCCAGTCAACATAAACTTATTATCAATAAACTTATTTGTGTCAAAAAACACAAACCTGTCGCTATGACTATAGGTCAAATTGTATAATAAAGTATTCAACAGATGAATACTGTTATTTTGGCTAGGTGTGTAGCACCTAGAAAAGGGGAAGGCACACAAAATTACTTTTTTCACATCTAGATCTGAAAGGGTTTCGAACCCCTGAATTATTTGCCTTTTATTAGTATTTAAGGCATTCCCTATCATTAATATGATTATCTTATCGTTTCCTAAGTTACATTTTTTGGCCTTATCTATTATTTGCTCTAAAGAAGCATCTGGCATGCAATAATTCGTCACATTACATTTACATTTATTATTTAATAGAGGTCCATAACCAACTCCAATCCTATCTGAAAATATTATTACATCACTTGTTTCTTTTGATATTGATGGCAATGGGGATATAATATTAGATACATTGATGGTATCTTCCAGAAGCTGCAGCTCGTTATCTGGTGTGGGTGGCTGGTCGGTGTGGCACACAGCCTGGTGACAGCCACACTGGTCTATAAACTGCTAGTAGCAAGGATGTGCGCGCTTATCTGAGCCTGAGCAGAGTTGGATTTGCCGGTCACACTTTCTAATGACCTGTGTAGCCGAGATATTTCGGTCTGTAGCTCCTGTGTGTCAATTTCATACCTATATCTACTCTCACCTAACTTTTTACTGTACACTTCTAGGCTATCAATTAAATCTACACGCTGTTTCCTTAATTGTAGATTTTTTTGCTGGCATTTTTGTCTTCTAATTAATTTTTCAGTTTTCTTTATGTAATTGTTGATTTTAACATATTTTTTCAATTTAGTTTTACTATTTATTTCCACCCTATTATTTCCCAAACTTGAACTGCGAGCCTTGGCAACCTCCTGTACAGCACCTGGTGACCCCATCAACTCCTCATATAGACTGTGGGTGTGTAAGGTCTCTTGACACCTTTGGTCTTCCTCATATTGTTGGATGATCCTGTTAGAGTCCCGTAGTTCTACCTCGAGTTCCTGGATGCGCTGCAGAGCCCTTTCGTAGGTTTCACTACATTGGTCGAAACTGCTGACTGTATCAAGTAGTTGTTGCCGTTCAACAAGTACATCCGTGAGCTGAGCATGTAGTTCGGTCAGTTCACACTTCAATTGGGTGTTATTATTTATTATTTTCAAGGACTCATCTTCGTTTTCATCCCGTTCCTTAATGAGTTGGTTGTTGTCCTCCCTCAACTCTTTTATTTCTTCAAGGGCCCTTTTCAGCTTTAATTCTAGTTCTTGGGTTGTGGCCTTGCAAGTCATCTTCGTAGGATATGCTCCTTTACCCATCATATCTGGAAACAGTTAAAAATAGTGTACAACAAAATGTTTGAACCGATCTTTATAAGTTTATTATGCTATAGCACAATATAGGTAAAGAGGAACAAAGTTTGTAAGTATGGGGATGTATGTAAATATTAATAGGATAGATTTATTGTATAATTTAATTTTTTTTTTTTTATTAAAAAGAAACAAAGATAGATAGTAAGTCACTTATGTTGAGAGATGGAGTCAAATATTATCTTCACTATCTGATCAAATTATCTCACAGAATAATACCTATACCTTATTGCAAAACACAAAAGATGGTAAGTATTGTTGTTAGTGTTTGTGGCCTGAGGTTATCATCATCCACTTTGCTTAATTACAAGCAAAGGGAGACACAAAACCAGGCTTATGTTGTGGAATTTGACAAATCTTTTAATTAGATCAGTCTTATTCCAATAGTGTTATGTGAGGTGTTGATTTTATGTTGAATTGCAAGGTACTTTATGAGATAAAAAGGCAGAGTGTGAAAGGCTTTAGAGGTTACAAGCATTTCCAAACAACCGTCGCTGTAGACTCCTTAAGACCGTATCTCAGTGCAGTTGGCTCCGCTAGTGAACCTGATAACACTGCTATACAAAAAAAAATAAAAAAATCTGCGGCAGGGATTTTGTTAATGGTTTTTGTTAATACTCATATTAGACCTTCACGCTGCATGCTTATTTATTTTTGATTCACTCTGGTTATTGAGATAAACGGAACTAAGAAATAATTGAAAATTTCAAACTACCCTACAAATATTGTGGTTAATTGATTTGTTTTCACTTACGTTTGTTATCTTATCACGGATTTATTTGCAACAGCTTAATTTTATAGCTATCAGACCCTGTAAATAAATCGTTTGTTTTGTGTTAAAGTGCATTTTTCCTTTCAAAAACATGAGTTTTCCACGTAAACCTTGTTTAAACGATCCTAACAGTTTTTGCTTTATTTGTGGCAAGTTCAGTTTACAAAAGCAAAGAAAAGAGATCACAGAGTTTGTAAAAACAGTCTACCAAGAATATTTCGGGATACCACTAGTGAAAAGGAATAAATATTGGGTGCCAAACATCGTGTGCAAGCCGTGCGTAGAATCTTTGCGTTACTGGAGCCAAGTAGGACGTAAAGGGTTACAATTTGGAGTGCCGATGATGTGGAATGAGCCAAGTAATCACATAAACGACTGTTACTTTTGTGCCGTAAATGTTAAAGGTATGAACCGGTACAAAAAACGTACTTGGGTTTACCCGAGTGTGAAATCGGTTACAACTCCAGTACCTCACAGTGATGATTTCCCAATTCTAGTGGTTTCAAGACCATCTACATCAAATTGTGACGATTTTGAAATGTTAGAGGGATCAAGCGGTCAGTCCAACAGTAGTGGAAGTGAGTTCGAAGAAGACGTTTCTAAGAAACCTGGATTTTCTCAAGACGAACTCAATGATTTGGTTCGTGATTTGAATTTACCGAAACTTTCGGCCGAACTTCTTGCTTCAAGGTTGAAAGAAAAACAATGTCTTCAACCTGGTGTTATCATTACATCCTTTAGAACCAGAGAGAGTGAACTTCTTCCTTACGTTTCACAAGAAGATAACTTTGTTTTTTGTAATGACATTCCTGGGCTCCTTAGATCTATGGGTCTTCCTAAATATGAGGCTAAAGATTGGAGGCTTTTTATAGATAGCTCATAAAGAAGTCTAAAATGTGTATTGCTGCACAATGGAAATAAATATGCTTGCGTTCCGATTGGTCATACTACAAAACTAAAAGAAGAATACCAAAATATTAAAATGGTTTTAGAAAAGATTTCGTACGCACAACATCAGTGGCTAGTTTGCGTGGACTTGAAAATGGTAAATTTTTTACTAGGCCAGCAAGGAGGGTATACTAAGTACCCTTGTTTTATATGTTTATGGGATAGCCGTGCAAGAAACCAACACTGGATAACAAAGATCTGGCCTTTAAGAGAAAATATGGAGGTTGGAAAAGCAAATGTAATAAATGAACCGTTAATAAGCCGAGAAAACATCCTTCTTCCACCCCTTCACATTAAGCTTGGGCTAATGAAGCAGTTTATTAAAGCTCTTGATAAAAATGGTGACTGTTTCAAATATGTGTGCCAAAAATTTCCAGCCCTTAGCATGGAAAAATTAAAAGCAGGCATCTTTGATGGACCGCAAATACGTACACTGATAAAAGACACTGAGTTTGTAGCCCATATGACACAGATTGAATCTGAAGCATGGTATAGCTTTGTGTTGATAGTAAAAAACTTCTTGGGGAATCACAAAGCGCCGGAATATCAAGAACTAGTTGCAAAAATGCTACAAAATTTTAACAGAGTAGGAGTCAACATGAGCATAAAATTGCATTTCTTACACAGCCATTTGGACCGATTCCCGCAGAACCTGGGTGATTACAGTGAGGAACAAGGAGAAAGGTTCCATCAGGATATCAGGATAATGGAAGAAAGATATCAAGGTCGATGGGACAGCCATATGATGGCTGACTATTGCTGGACCTTGAAAAGAGATTGTCCTGACGAAGTAAATAAGAGAAAATCCCAAAGAAAAAGTTTTTCATGGTCTTCATTTATTTATTCTAGTTAAAGGTACCCCAAACTATTATTATTTTCGTGTATTTTTGTAAAGATAAAAAATAAAAATAAATTTTAAATACATCTTTTGCCCATTTATTGAAGCATTTTATGGAAAATGTTAGAAGCGTTTATCTCAAAAACTGGAGTCAATTTGACCATTCTGGTATTTTTCCCGTTATCAGCACACTCGTCTTATACAAAATCGACTTCAAGTATGCCTGCCGCAAAATTACTGTATAGCAGTGTAATGATAGTGAATTGGACACTGAAGACCTAATCGACCTCCTTGAAAGTTAAACCTTGTTATGCACAACTTTTTGATGTTTTCGTGTGGGCACTCTGTTTCAGGATGGCCGAGCTGTAACACCAACGCTGGCCACCCCGCCTAGCCTGCCCACACCGGCTGAGCGAGCGCATCCGGCGGCAAGCGAATAAAACTGCTGCGCAGCTCATTTCGGACCTCACTTTGCTCCCGGACGCCGTACTAGCAAGAACTCTGCCCGTCAGCCTATCGCTAGCCTCATTTTAGTTCTTTTTAAGCGCCTCATTTTAGATTACCTAGCTTTTACCTTACTTTTAAATAATTTGTGAAGTTCGTGAGCCCTATTTACTTTCCCAATTAGTTTTAGTTTTATTTTTTTTACTACCTACCTACATTACGTAGATGAATTTTTATAATTTTCTATTTCGCTTGTGCTTGATTTATTGTGGCGTGATAGTGCTTAAAATCTAACTGTCTTTCATAGTTCCTTACATAATGCATTGCTGTACTTAATTAACTAACTTACTGTGGCTAAAATAGATTACAATCATAATTAAATCAGTAAAAGATTTAGTAAATAAGAATAGTTGATACTTAAATAATAATTATTTAATAAATACATTACATATGTGGGTAATAAAATAAAGGTGTTTTGTGATATCGGTTTTTATTTGATCCTAACTCTAGAGCTAGTACCTACCTAGGTCACAAAAGGATTGTATTCCTAACATTCTACTATCGTCGAGTCGAGGATTTTTGGCAGGTCGTTTATATAGATTATAGGAATAATATACATCCGGTTACACTGCCTTGTGGGATGGAGCTAACGACGTCTTCTTTTTGGGATCTCACTCGGGACATAGTTCCGGTGGCCGAATCATAATGTTCTATTTCCACAAACTGTATTCGGTTTTTGAGATAGGATTTGAACCAATCGTGCGCTATCCCTCTCACACCTATGTCATAAAGTTTTTGCAATAGTATGCAATGTGAAACACGATCGTAGGCTTTGCTCATGTCGAGCAACACACCTATCGCATATTTTTTGTCGTCTGTCGTATTTAAGATTTCTGTAATATATCTAAATACTGCTGTTGTAGTGGATCTGTTTTTGCGGAACCCATTTTGGTTTTTATCCAATATATTGTATTTTTCGCAATATGAGTATAGCCGTTTCGCCATAGCCATCTTAAATATCTTTGCAAATGTAGGAAGTAAAGCTATGGGGCGGTAATTTGTTTTATCGGTACGGTCATCTTTTTTAAATACTGGTTTAACTATTGCTATTTTTAATAAATCCGGGACGGTCCCTTCGTTGAAAGACTAGTTTATTAAGAGAATCAATGGTAAAATAAGCTCATCAGCACATTTTTTATTAAAACTGGTGGTAATTCGTCGTACCCGAAGCTCCTCTTGTTTTTAAGAACCCGCAACATGGTTTTAACCTCGATCGCATCCACGGGTCGTAGGTACAGTGGCCAGCACATCGACCAACTACACTTTGACCTTGAGCGCATCGAAAGATGGACGGAGAAAATCGCACTAAAGAGACAAATAGCGTTGGGTAGATTCTACTTCACTAGATTCTTGCCGCTCAGTGCAGCCCGCAACGCGAATTAAACCTTATTTTGCTACGCTAAAAGACCAAACTTATTATTAGATAGACTTAGCAAGCAAACGGGCTACTTTAAGCGGGGAATTCAAAATTTGATATTTGGCACTTTGAAATACTTGACATCTACTTTAGAGATAACGATTCGATTTTTATTTACAACATTGTAAGAATTTGCTTTGAAATCTGTAAATGATGTTGAATATATTGTTTCATTAACCTCCAGCAATTACTGTAAATTTGCTTATTCAGGAAAGCTATGGTGTATTAATTGGATATAAGAAGGGTCTACTTTTATTGCGGATTTTTTTATATCATAATATTGAATTGCATAACATCGAATGGCAGAAACTTCATTCCGCCGAAAATATATTGGCTCGTATCATTAAGCATAACTCAAAACGCATAATTTTATAAGACTGAATCATCTTTAGGTATGCCTAAGGTAAGTTCAATATCCATAATTATGAAACGACAGAACTTTTATTACAACCCCTTTTTCGCAATAAAAAGTAGCCTATGTCCTTTCTCAGGGTCTAGACCATCTGTATACCAAAGTCCATTTAAATCAGTTCAGTAGTTTTGGCGTGAAAGAGTAACAGACAGACAGACAGAGTTACTTTCGCATTTATAATATTAGTATGGATGGATGAATCGCCAATTATAAATATGATCACATTGTGATGATAATAAATTAAAATTCATTAAATTAACATTTAATATATTCATAAAATAATATCATATTTCTTACAAAAATCGTAGAACAGAAAATTTTATTGATTACAAATTCGAAGATAATGCTTATAATGCTGCTGCAAGTTTCTCACAAAGACTCGTGTCTTTTTCTACTTTGGGAATGCAAGCATGATTTCTGTCTCGGTTCCGGCGCTGCGAGGCTCCGGTGATCCCACTCACAGCTCATCGTCGCAGAGGGTTTTCGCTCATCACCGCAGTTTAGACTAACAAACCACCTGCTCCTCAGTTCGCGGGCCGCCTCACCCCTCCGCGCTTACGCGGGGTTGTATTACATCTAGGAGTAGGGCAGACAAGACTACGTGGAGTCGGTTATGCAGCGATTCGTTTTTGACAAAACAGTAATATTCAATTTTATTTAGAACTAGCGGCCGCCCGCGACTTTGTTCGCGTGGAAAAGTAACTTCTTACCCCACTTTTAACCCCTTACAACCCCTTTTTCGCAATAAAAAGTAGCCTATGTCCTTTCTCAGGGTATACCAAATTTCAATTAAATCCGTTCAGTAGTTTTGGCGTGAAAGAGTAACAGACAGACAGACAGACAGACAGACAGACAGACAGACAGACAGAGTTACTTTCGCATTTATAATATTAGTATTTAGAATTATAAGTATACTATTGTAAAGAGCGATATGCTATTAAAATATCCTATATGAAATTTTGCCATTCAAAGTATGCCAAGTGAAATTCTACCAAATAATAGTTCGACTTAATAAAATTATCCTAAATGAAATTCTGCCTTCTTCATAGTATGCCAAGTGAAATTCTACTCAATAACATTTCGACTAAATAAACGATATGCTAAACGAAAATATGCAAAATGAAAATTTGGATAAGAAAATTATGCTAAATAAAATTCTACCTTCTTATAAGTGTGCGATTGAAAATACGGCCTAAAACATTCGACCAAACAACTATTATCCTAAAGATTTTTTTTAGGAATACCTACGACAGATAATTCGTAAACGTTCGTAAAAGTATCTTTTGCACGTTTTACGATTGAGACTAGAGTCACCACATCTCAGCGTGTTATTCCCGGTTGCGTCCAAAGCGGTCGCTTCGGAGCCCGGGGCACGCTTTGAGAATCATCAATGATCCAGGATTTGGGGAGTCTGGCAATTACAATGAAGCGACTGCCTTCCGACCTTTGCAAGCCTTCAGCAGGGGAACCAGACCATCCGATTCACGGTTACACGTTTCAGAGACGTGCAGGTTTCTTCACGATGTTTTCCGAAGGACACGAATCCTGCAACCCACCAAAAATCCCGCAACCCAATCGCATAAGCGAGGTTTCAGGGTTGAAAGCAAGCAAAACACGGTTGAAAGCTTTGACGATATCAAGGATGCTTGAGTTTTTTTTTTTTATGTGATTGGTAGTAGACAAATACCACCATCCGCTCCAAAAAGTAATCACACATTGGCTGCCAACACAGTGACGACTTAGAACACTTCTCCGTCCATTGGCGAACCATTGCTACAAATAGAGTCCAATGGAGACTTTTAGGGAAGGCCTTCAGTGGGACAAAGGTAGCAGACGAGCAGGCGGATCAGACAACTGCAACACTAGTGGAGTCGCAAGTGCGCTGCCAACCTTTTATCTAAACTTTTCAAAAATCTCCTTACAAAGTATTTAAAACTTGTTCTGAATTTTCAAACGCCATTTTCTCGGAATGACATGAAATTTGCGGGCGGCAACATTTTTTCATTTTTCTTTTAATCTCCGCCGCACGGTGTCCATTGAAATATACAACAAAAGAAATTGTCTAAATATATAACTTTAATAACTAATTAAAACACTTTTTTACGGACAATGTCGTTTAAGTTTTTAATCTCTCTGATAAAAATTATCTATTGTGAAGGTAATTGTTCGGTTACATCACTTTTTAAAATCACTGACGTAATCGTAAATGTTTACAATACTTAGGTATTATATATATATATATATATGCAGGTGTGCAAAGAAGGTAGCAGCAAAGTTTTTAAAGCAATTGTTTGTCTCCAACTTTGATTATACTATATATGTATATATATATATATATATATATGTCACGTTGAATAAAGCAGTTAAAACTATGCAGTACCTATATATAATAAACAAAAATGAGTAATAAATAAACAAATTAATTAATGTAGGATGGTGGAGCGAGGAAACCAGGTTTTAGTATATCTTCTTGTATTTAACAATAATATTCTTCCCGTCTTTACACCTTCCGTCGTCTGCGGCCATTCGTCTTCTCCCTCACTCTCACACGTCATACTAATTCAAACATCGTTCTCTTACACGTTCCATATCATGCATGAACCGATCACCCATACCACACTCGGCCATTCCGCATTCTGTATGCCCTCATACTGCTCTCATATATCTTCCATACACCTTAAAAACTGTTTACAACTTTATAAAAAACAACATAACATAAAACACATCTTAATAAAAACATCACTATAAAAATACGCATCAAAAAATTTCTTCCTCTTCTTATAATCTTTTACCGCTAACTCTTTAAATTTAGCTCCGCCCCCTACTAGCGGCTGGTATCCTCTTTCGCTTCTGCCTACCCCTCCTCCTTGTCCTGCGGAACGTCCTCTTGTTATCCGTCGTAGACTGCAAACTTCTTTCGGCTTGTTCGATCAAAACTTCTTCGTCGTTATTTTTCTTTATTTTGCTGTCATTTCTGTCATCGCCGTTCGTTGGCATTTTCGTTCGGAACGGCTTGTCACTAATGTCATCGATCATCACAACGTCTGAATGATTATAACTTCGCTGAATGTTTTTATCTTCCAGCTGCTGTTCAAGTTCCACGCTCATGCCCTCCTTGGATTTTTCGCCTAACTCACTTTCCGACTCAGATAGCTGTTCAGTCGTGCTCACTTCTGGCTCCTCGTGCAAACATCCATCAACATCTACATCCTCGCCGCTCTTACAATATTCACTCACATCATCTTCTGTGTACTCACTTTCATCGTCATAAAATCCGCATCTTTCACTCTCGTAAACACAATCTTCATTCACAACACCGCCAAACTCATCTATCAATTTCGGAAATGACATTTACACTTTTATATTTCAATATTGGTGAATTATGATGCAAAAAAGGCAACTTTTTAGCGCGATCAGCATTTTAATTTTGTCGGGTATCCGGCAAAAATTGTGCAGCATACTCGCTTCCGCCGCGGGTACTGGCAAAAACACTACCCGCACCATGTCTACTATCTGCCTACTTCAAAATAGCTAAGATCAAATTCTCATTTTAAAATTGTTATTACAAATTGTTAGCCATTTCACTATTATTATTCTAAAGATAGCTAGAAGGAGTGACAATCTGCGAAAAGCCATTGGTATAGATTGGATGCGTCTCGCCGAAGACAGGATGAAATGGCGAACATTGGGGGAGGCCTATGTCCAGCAGTGGACTGAGACAAGCTGATGATGATGATGATGATGATTCTAAAGTTATATTTTTTAATAAATAGATCAAAAAACTTGTGACTCTACTGGTGTTGCATGTGTCCATGGGCGGCGGCAATTGCTTACCATCTAGATGAGGGTGTTCTATATAAACATATTACAATCAAATTTGAATCTGGTAGCTCTATTCCACAGACTTCAAACACCTCCGTTTTTGACATTTTCGTAATAAGCGGAAGTTCCTTGAAACACATATGGCGTATTATAATGCAACTTCCGCCTCTTTTTTTCTCTCTGCAAAAGCAAGACGCAAGCTCGTAATCATCAAATTGTAAGTAATTTTCGTAACCTGATTTTAGGAATGTCTCAGTAAAGCATAAGATTTATTTATTTATTTAATAATAATTTTATTTCCACAAAAAGCATGTTACAATTGGTGTTTATGGTGGTCATTGCACTAGGCTCGAAGACCTGTGTCGCAATAACCATAAGTGAGCTTACAAAAATGTTAATAAATACTCTAAATTTACAGCTCCGGTTCAGATACATTAAAAATATATATATATTTTTTTGTGAAACACAACTTTTAACTTTAAGTAATTTTAAGCTAATAGATAAAATAATTTAGTTGATGGCAAGAAATGGGTAAGAATGTTTATTTGGACGTGATTGTGAGATTGAACGTGTTTGTGTGTGCGTGTGCATGTTCGAGGTAGTGAGGGCGTATTTAAGAACACTTGGAATTTTACATTGCAATTACACCAAAGTATACACAAGATAAATTTATACAGTAGTTTTATAGAAGGTACAGGTAGGCATGAAATATTACTTACTTATTGTTACGTATGATGTTTTTATAAATATATTTGAAGGTATTTTTAGGAACCAGAAGTGAAACTTATTAAAAAAAAACAAGAATTATACAACGAAAAACCGTTTATTTTCAAATATGATTTTAAATTAACTGACAATCAGATATTAATTACCACTAGCACAAAATTAAACCACTGACTCTAACATAGAAAAATAGTACACGAGTACATAACCTAGTACATAGACCAGTAAATAGACTTACTGCAAATCGCGCCGATCACTAATCCAACAACCTCACCGCACCGAGTCTCACGAGCAAATGCCCGACCGCATGGCGGCGATCGTATTTAAAGGCGTTGGTTAGTGACGTCACGTATTTACAAAAATCTACCATAGGTTCCGCTAACACGGCCTCTCCTGACTATGCGCCGTCCTCGGACCCATTTTCGGAACTGGTGTCGCAGGTGCAGCCCGCAGATGAGGATGAATGAATGAATGAATGAATGAAATCTTTATTTGACACAATAACAGAACATACACTAAGACGCAAGAACAAACAATACAATATAAAAAAAAAATTACATAAATTAACACATAGTACAAAAGAAAACAAAAAGCAACTGTGCCAAATAGGCGACCGCTCAGCTTTTGTCGGGCTAGCTAGATATAGCTAGCGCCGACGCTGGTTTTCAGCGGCTGGCCTAAAACATTGCGCCTCTGTTCCCCTCTGCCACCACTTTAACAACCCGACAAGGTGTACTAAAGAGAGACAGAGATGAACAGAAGCGCAGCTTGGGGGTAAGATGAGACACTAAGTATTAACTTAAAAGTAGGTGACATACAGCATACAGATACACAAGAAAAAAAAAAAGCATAACAACAGGTGCAAAACAGAGCAATACATACACGCAACATACAAACATTAGGAGATATATATATATATATATACTCACATACACATACACATACATACATACACACACTTACATACACATAATAAGTGAAAAACACAAAAAAGCAAAAAAAAAAAAAAAAGCGGTAGTGGCGTCCATCAAAGCAAAAATCAATTTAAAATCCAATGGAAAGGCATAAGCCTATCTTTGAGAAATAATGTTTTAAGGGTTTCCGAACGCATCGCATTTTTTACTTGACAAATGGAATAAGAAAAAAAAAAAAATCGAAAATTGGAAAATTTTGTGTGAGGTGAAAAGGATGACGACGATCCGGTGTCTTCGCTGTCACTCTGAAGCCTGCTGTCGCTCGCAGCCTCGAGCTAGTTTCGCGCATCTGTAGGCGCGCCGGAGGTAGATGGACCAGGCTCTAAATCACCGTCGTCACTCTCAGCTGTATTATTAGAAAAACAAACACATGGTTATATAAAGGCGCTATAAGGGTTGCCTATTCTTTCATACATCACGCACATAAGGCCCTCTTTCAATGAAACACACATAGCTAACCGGTTTTTTAGCCTATCTCTCACTGGCATATTTCCGTACAGATATCACCAAACTCTCTCATCATCAATCAATTCCACACTTTTTAACATCGGTACCGATAAGGATACTAAAACAGTGCACATAAACACAGGATGAAACCTGCACGCATTAAAAATGCGTCTGCAAGGCCTAAGCCCATATGCATTAACAAATGCATCTGCAAGGCCGAAGCCCATACGCATTAAGAAATGCGTCTGCAAGGCCGAAGCCCCTATGCATTAACAAATGCATCTGCAAGGCCGAAGCCCCTATGCACTAACAAGTGCATCTGCAAGGCCGAAGCCCCTATGCACTAACAAGTGCATCTGCAAGGCCGAAGCCCCTATGCACTAACAAGTGCATCTGCAAGGCCGAAGCCTCTATGCACTGACAAGTGCATCTGCAAGGCCGAAGCCCCTATGCACTAACAAGTGCATCTGCAAGGCCGAAGCCCACACTGCCTCGGCTGCCCGTCCAGTAGCGCCAGGCGAACTTTCTTGAGCTTCGTCTCGTGTCTATCACACGTACGCGACAGCACAGCATACACACACACACGTCCTCGTTCGGACTCGCCATGCATGCGCGCAGCTAGGCAAAGTATCTGAAACATAAAATGTTAGACACCACAAAACTCACCTTAGAAAAAGGCAGAACAACTCTCAGGGCACCACTCGCCCTTCCACGGCACCATATATTGGGCTGCCGCTTGAGTGGTTTTTCCACGCGCTCGGTCTAACCTGACCGTGACTAATAATCCGGCCTAAATACTCTATTTCGCTAGTGAGAACGGTACACTTCTGAATATTCATCGAGAAGCCAGCTTTTTTTTTTTTTTTTTTTTGTTCACGCAGAGTGAATGCCGCCTTATGCACACCCGGCCGCTGGGAGACGACCAGGTAGTGTGGGGCTCTCCTCTGGATTGGGCCTCTGCTAATCAGAGGCCGTTCAAGGGCATACCCACTAAACACTCTGCGACTTTTCCCGGCAAATCCAGGTTCGGGGTGGGAAAGCGGGAAATAGGACGAACCTCATCACCGCAGACCCACCCATGGACAGCAAGGCACGCCAGTACGGCCTCTTTCCGACTCCCGGGGCTTAAAGCCCCCAGAGCAGCTCCCACTGCCCTCCGACAAAGCCTCAACCGGGCGGCGCCCGCATCGCTGGATTGCGATACGGGCGTCGCGGGCATGGGCTCCTGCAGAACTCTCCACAAACCCACACCCTGCTGGCTGCAGGGCAAGGTGGGGGAGAGTGCCTGCAGGCTTCCAAAAAACCAAAAAAAAACCAGCTTCGGTAAGAGTATGTAACACTTCGCGATATAAAGATTTACATTCACTAATCGACATCCTGCATATTGTAGTGTGTAGCGCACCTCGCCCTTAGGTTAGGCTAGTATTTAAATGAATAAACAAGTAATTAAAGACAGTCATACTGCAACTCGTGTCTCATTAAGACGCCACCAACAACCCACTCATTGCATGGCGACCCTGCCAGTGCTGCCTTTGGCGGCGCTGCGCACGGGTACATGTCGGACATTTTTTTTTGTTTTGTTGGAATATAGAAAATTTAATTAAAAATTTCAAACAAAGTGATTACTATATAATGAAAAAAAGACAATAAAGTGAAAGACAATATGGGAGTACGGGCGTGCGTGCTGTTATGTGATAAATCGTGAGGAGTGCTGGGCGCAGGGCGTTGATGGAGCCGGATGACGAAGTGGTTGCAGGCTGCCGGGAGATGTTGGCGTCAGATGGTTTGTGTTTGCCGGCAGCCGGGCGATGATGGGGTCAGATGGTTAGAGGAGTTGCAGGGCGCCGGGACATGTTGGTGACCATGGACTTCGCATGGTCACTACTATGAGAAAATTGAGGAGCCGCCGCCACAGAAAGCATTATATTTTTCTTGTTAGTGTAATTTTTTATAATAGGTATGTTAGTTTTAATGTTGGCAACTAAACCTAGTTTCTCGGTACTTTATTCGATAGGTAATTATTATGACAAAAAAAATGGCCGTGTTATAACAAATTATTAGGTATAATTTCAACATAAAGTGATATTTTTACAAATTTTTTTTTATTTCAGAATTTTAGTATTTTTAAAGCCATGTTGATTGACACCAACAAATAGTTAGATATTTATGTAAGTTATTTGCTAACTGATTTTTATAATTGATTTTAACATTTTAACATGCATTATAATTTAGGTAACAAATTGAATATGTAATTTATAAAAAGGTACGGTAAGGTAAGATTATTTCATTATGTGTTCAAAGTGCACATATCGAAAATGCTGATCAAGCAACACGTGTGGCGTTACCACGCAGCCTTGAAGCGCAGGTTTCTAATTTTAAAGGTATGTTACTAATGTAGCATTATTTTGAATTAAAAGTTTTTGAGTTTTGAGTTTAAAGTAGAATTATTATTGAGTTAAAAAAAACAAACTACATAAGCGTGTTAATTAAATAATTTTCAAGGCGTACGTGATTTTTTTTTTCTTTTAGTCAGATTGCGATATTTAATTTTTCTCAACATTTTGTTTGTTACACTTAATTAATTTAAATTGCTTCTATATATCAATTAATATTTCATAAATTACTTAATTAATAATTCTAAACTATTTGTTCTATCCATTATTTTGTCTTTTAACTTAGCTTCGCACCTATCTGTTTCATAAAAGTTATTTGGCCTCAGTATAATTTAAAACAATTTTTAAATATTTATTTACAAATAACATAGTTAATCAATATTAGTTTCAGTAATCTCTACGTATTTATTATCCAGGGTTATAAAAGTCTAAAGTTCATTTGTTTGATTCAGATTATTATTCAGAGTAGGTACATTTTCATATAAGGATTGGCTAGAATAAACATTAGAAGATAGCTGTTTTACAATACCATTTATGTTCAGATTTGTATTTCTTTAGCGGTAATGGATATGCGCTGCATACCATAACAACTTGCATCATACATTTAGGTGAAGCGGTAACGTGACGCTTCTAGAAACAACACCACACGCGTTGGCTGGTTTTGCTGATTGTGCACTCGGTTGGTACCTTTCCATAAAGTTTTAAAGTAGGTCACATGTATGCTTAGCATTTTTTTTTCAAGAAATTATCTGTATGCCACAGTATAATGTAAAGCAGTTATAAGTTACGGTTTGAAAGGATTTTGGAAATGGAATGAAATATATGGATGGATGCTGTATGAAAAATCTTTTTGGTACTTTGTTATTAATTAGGTACAGTATGAATGAGTTTATGGGAAATAGTATGAACGGTATGTTAGCTGTATTAAAAATCTTTTTGTTACGTATAGTTTTCAATTAGGTACCTACAGCATGGATGAGGATTTGGCAAAGGTAATGATGTTTTATATGAAGGTTATAGAGTGATTGTAAGTTTTTTTTTATAAATAGAAGATAGGGAATTATTTGGTTATAAAAGCTACGCATGCAATTGGATTGATCACCCAATAGCTTTCATTTAACCAAATTTTTCAAATAAGGGAATGTTATTAAGTTTGAAAGGATTTGAAAGAGATGTAAGCTCAAGTATGCGGTACACAATATTTATAGTTCATGGAGGGGCGGATCCTTCCATCGATCATGGTGCGAACGAGTTTTCCTCTGTGAGATGTGTTGGAGTCCAAAAGTAGGCTTAAGCTACGACCCCCCTAATGGCACTAAAAGTGACCATTTTATGTATAAAGTCGACTATAAATAAAATGAATAAATGATGATATAATGTGAAGTGAAATGAATAAATAAAAACGCCAGGCCTGAGCGAATGATGCAAATAGGCAAAGTACCTATGTTGCTGAGTGTAGCGATACTGTAATGTGAGATGATGATTATGAGAAAAGGAAATAATAATAATGAGCTAGAATTGGAATATGTGATGGAAAAATGAGGATTTTGAAAATAATTTCGAATTAGTAGGTATGTATTGATGATGATATTTAATAAATACAAGTCTAAATGGAATGCAACGTAATGAACGGTAATGAGAAACTAAAAATAAGTGGTCTTATTTTTTTTGATGAAATTAAATATATTTTATTAAATTCTTATGAAAAATGATTTTAATCAAGATTATTTGAATTGTAGGTATTATATTAAAAACTAGCGGCCGCCCGCGACTTCGTCCGCGTGGAAAAGTAACTTTTTACCCCCCTTTTAACCCCTTACAACCCCCTTTTCGCAATAAAAAGTAGCCTATGTTCTTTCTCAGGGTCTAGATCATCTGTATACCAAATTTCATTTAAATCCGTTCAGTAGTTTTGGCGTGAAAGAGTAACAGACAGACAGACAGACAGACAGACAGACAGACAGACAGAGTTACTTTCGCATTTATAATATTAGTTAGGATTAGTTAGGATTAGGATAAAAGGAAATAAAGTTTTTTTTTGTACAATTAGAGTAATATTTGTAAACAAGGTGTCAATCACATACAATAGGTAATGGAAACAAAGAATTTAAATTTTTGAGATAAGTAGGTATATTTTTTTGTTCACCGATTAACAGGGTTGCCAACAACAGTAGTATTAAGTTTGTCATTTTATTTAATTTTAATTTACAGTTTTATTTTAAAATGTCGAAATAAAAAAAAAAGTAAATAGGTAGGTATTGTTTTGAAATGAAAGATGTTTAAAAAATTATAGATAAATATATATATATATATAAATTATATTAATGTAAATAAAAAATATTTTGGCATAGGTGACAAAAATATTTTTCAAAAAAACGGGGGAGGTGTAGTGTGTAGCGCACCTCGCCCTTAGGTTAGGCTAGTATTTAAGTGAATAAACAAGTAATTAAAGACAGTCATACTGCAACTCGTGTCTCATTAAGACGCCACCAACAACCCACACATTGCAATATCAGTACTTCATCAATGTACACGAGAAATTTTCCGGACTCGATAAGTTTCCGAAGTGTATTATTGATAATTCGCTGGTATACCGTAAGAGAGTCACATAAGCCAAACGGCATTTTTAGGCATTCCAAATGCGATTCAGGTGTCACGAACCCAGTTTTGTGAATGCACCTCCATCGATAGGTATTTGGTGAAAACCTGACACCATGTCAAGGCTGGTGAAGAATTTCGAGCGTCCAAGGCGATCTATGTGATCCTCAATTAACGGTAATGGATAACAGTCTTTAATAGTAATGCGATTTAGTAATGCGATTGAGCGCTCGAAAGTCCGTGTTTCTATCAAAACGTCTACCGGTATCCCCTGTATCACCGCCGTATATATATCGCTACTTTTACCTGAATTTGAAATTTCTTTACATAGTAAACTATTTACGTTGATTATTATTTTGAGTCTGAGACCGATTTTTAGCAAAACAATCGCTTTCTGCGTGTCCTAACTTTTTACAGAAGGTACACGTTAGTTTAGTTTGACCATCGGAAGTTTTACGCTTTTTATGACAATTAGCGCTAATATGCCCGAGTAAGCCGCAAGAAAAACACTGCATATCCGATCGATCACTCTGTTTATGCAAACTATGGTTAAGTTGACGGTTATCTGGTTTGCTACGATTGGGTTTAACATAAATGGCTAAAAATGACACTAAACTGTCGACGGTAAGATTGGCATTCGCAGCCGCCGCCTTAACTTGTGCAACATTTATACCCCGTATCACTATCTGAATCTGAGCTCCTCACTAATACCCTTAACAATTCGCAATCGCAAAAGTGACCGACGCGCATATTTCGCATAACTAGGAAACTTATCTGAAGATGTATTTATCACCTCGGAAAGTATTTGGGCATAATCAGTCTTTTGCGGGCAGAGAGATTTAAATTGCTTAACAAAGTTAGACCACGAGCGATCATTAGTTGTCCACTCATTTGGCCACGTTTTTGCGTCCCCTCTTAGACAATGCGCTACACGCGATAAACATTCTAAATCCTCCCAGTGATTCAATAATCTAGCGCGCTCGACCTCGTCACACCACACCTCAAAATTATTAACCGCGGGATCGAATAATAATTACTTGGTTTTGCCCGATTAAGCGCCGCAAGGAGATCTACCATGGATTGTGTGGCAGACGGCGCATCGTTCGAAGGTTGGGGTGTGCTGGTACGGTTAGGTGGAAGCACATTATGCGATAGGCTACTATTACTTTCCTCGATAGCATTTAGTCGCGCAACAATTGACCCTAAGACATCTTTAATCGAGTTATCGGGGGTACGCGGACGCGATTCGCGACAACGAGACCGCGAACGAGGTTTATGAACGTGTCGGCGCGATCTGCTACGAGATCGTCTTGCTCTGCGTCGGGGCGAACCCTCAGAGTTTGCCCTTTCACGTGAACGAGACGATCGCGGCATTGTAACGAAGTGAAACTAGTGGTTGTTTACATTCGAGTCTTATTTCAAATAAATAAAACGTGAATATACTATAAATATTCACGTTTTATTTATTTGAAATAAGACTCGAATGTATATACTTTAAAATTTCCAAATGTGGGCATAAGAGCAACCCCACTTCTGATTTTAGGAACCAGAAGTGAAACTTGTTAAAAAAAAACAAGAATTATACAACGAAAAACCGTTTATTTTCAAATATGATTTTAAATTAACTGACAATCAGATATAAACAACCACTAGCACAAAATTAAACCACTGACTCTAACATAGAAAAATAGTACACAATTACATAACATAGTACATAGACCAGTAAATAGACTTACTGCAAATCGCGCCGATCACTAATCCAACAACCTCACCGCACCGAGTCTCACGAGCAAATGCCCGACCGCATGGCGGCGATCGTATTTAAAGGCGTTGGTTAGTGACGTCACGTATTTACAAAAATCTACCATAGGTTCCGCTAACAGTATATATATCTCATAACTTGTGAACGATGCAATTATGTATGTGCTATCCTTTTCCCGCCAGTCGGGCAATAAACTACGGTTACTATAGACGTGTGTTCTACTTATCAGTGGCGGACGAGGACGGTTGAACTTTGTAATTTAAAATGGCGGCGGCTAGATTTAGTGAATTTGATGTAGTTCACGGTGATTTTCGTTCATATTGCGATAGACTGGACATGAACTTTGTAGCGAATAATACAGCGGATGATAAAAAGTTACCAATGTTAATTTCAATCATCGGTGAGGCGGGCTACGAACTCGTGGTGAATCTATGCAGCCCGGACAAGCCCTATACAAAAGAATATGGTTACGTCGTTAAATTGATGTGCAATCACTTACAACCAAAACCGTCTATACTAGCGGCCAGATATCATTTCCGTCAGCAAATGGAAGAAACAGTGACCCAGTACATGAGCGAGTTGAAGCGGCTATCACGTACATGTGAGTTCAAAGCTAACCTCGAGGAAAATCTTCGAGACCAATTTGTCTGTGGACTCCGCAGCGACGTTATAAGACAAAGACTGTTTTCGGAATCGGATTTGAGCTGAACCAGCGCCATCAAGATAGCGACCAACATCGAGTCTGCGGCGAAGGACGCTTCAGTAGTAGAAAAAACATGTAGTGAGGGGAGCGGAGCAATTGACTCGATGAACCTGACACCGGGGTACAGAAGCACACGAGTGTCAGGGAATTTCGCAGCGCGGAGACAAAGCAGCGCGAACGACCACGTGGACGTAAACCGACTCACAAGTAGAACGGACCCGAGGGGCACGGGAGCCTGCACGGCGTGCGGCGATAATAACCACATTTGGCGGGAAAGTTGATACAGAACGTTTGAATGCAGTCGATGCAGGCGTGTGGGCCATCTTCGTCGGATGTGCCGGATGGGTGCCGGGGGAAATGCCAATTGGCAAAGCTTCCGGGCGGGAATGGTGGATGCGACACCAGAACCTCGGGGCAGAGGCGCGGTCAGCGGCGGAGCAAGCGGCGCGGCGCGCGGAGGTGCGGCCCGGGCTGCGCGGGGGCGCGGACGGGGCGCCGGCGCCGGCCTGCGCACGCACTATGCGCAGGAGGAGGTCTACACGGTCGAGGAAGATCAACAGGAGCCAGATCCCGAAGAAAGAAAGAAAGAAAGAAAATACATTTATTAATTTGGACGCCACAACACATATTACATGCTACAGACAATTAACACAACACAAGAAAATAAAAAACACTATTAAAACTAAATTAAAACCAAAAAAAAAAAAAACACATAACAACAAAGAATAAACTGACCCTCCCAATTGTCCAGCAGTGCCGTGTATTTATATATGCTGTGTTGTGTTGAGGCATCCAGCATAAATGGCCCTCACTCAGCTTATGTCACGACCATAGGCCGTAACGCTGGTTTTCAGTGGGACCAGCTGAGTGAGTACCACGGACGACTGCAAATGTGTAGTGTACCTATTACCTATGTGAAATGTGTGTGTAATGTTGTGTAGATAAACAAATACATTTACTCATACTATAGTTCAACTTTGACAGCACCAAAGAATCGCATAGCTTTATTCTATTTCCCGTACTCAGGAAAGCCCGTATTTGATAAAGTACTTTCAGTCTGTAGAAGCAGCTACTAATCACACCACTTATATGCTTTTCAAAACGGAGATCCTCGTCCATAAGCAGACCCAGATTTCTTGCTACTAATACCCGTTCCACATTTACACCATCGACCATCACGTTGATTCCCTTGTCAGATATTTTTTTTATTTGACCTTTTGACCCTAAAATTATGTATTTTGACTTATTGCCATTTAAAACTAGTGAGTTCGCCTTCGCCCACTTAGTTATCCGTTCTAAGTCGTCGTTTAGGTGCTTCAATGCAGTACGTGTGTCTGCGGGTTTGAAGGAGACGTAGATTTGTAGATCATCGGCATATATGTGGTACTTGCAATGGTGAATTTGTGAGATAACATCTGCGCTGTAAATACTAAACAACAAAGGTCCCAGAATAGAACCTTGGGGCACCCCCCTAACCACCTTTATTGAGTCCGATAGCCGCGTATTACCACGTTCATCAGTTATTTCCACCTGCTGTGAACGCTGCTCGAAATAGCTGTGGAACAACTTGATCGCACTGTGGGAAAAGCCATAATAATGTAGCTTTGAGAGGAGTAGGCTAATATTAATGCAGTCAAAGGCCCTGGAAAAGTCCAGCAGAGTAAGAATGGTGCCCTCACCACAATCTTGAGCTGCTAAAGCGTCATCTACCACCTGTAGCATAGCCGTTGATGTACTATGCGACTTCCTAAAACCAGACTGCAATTCGGGCAGAACTCCATTACGTTCCACAAATGTTATCAGCTGCTCAGCTATAATTTTCTCCAGGACCTTCGACAAACAGGGCAAAATGCTAATTGGCCTTAGATCGGTCAAGGTTGACGGCAACGATGTCTTAGGGATAGGTCTTATAATAGCCCTTTGCCACTGTTTAGGATAGGTGCCGGTTACGATAGCCCTGTTAATCATCGCTGTAATGGCGGCAAGAGAGTACGGCAGGGTTGCCATCAACATATCCAACGATACACCATCCACACCGACAGCATTTGATTTCAAGGTTTTCATTGTCTTGAGCACTTTGTCCTCACTAACCTCCTGTATTTCAAAGCTATCAGACACAGATTCCCTAAACTCAAAATAGGTCAATAGTGAAATGCTAACTGTATTATTGCCAGGTGTATTTAAAAAATGCTGGTTCACCGCATTTACATCAGTAAACATATGACCAGGCAGTTCCGGCTTAGTTTTAATGCGCACATTATTTTTTATATGGGCCCACATATTGCGGGGATCGTTATTATTTTTATTCACGTACTGATCAAAATACGCCTCCTTCTCTCTGTACAAAGCCCTATCAACAGACCGTTTCAAGTCCTTGTAGAACTCCTTGTGTTCCACTCGCCCAGTCTCACGTGCCCTGATATAAGCCCTATCTCTCTGTTGCATCATTAACTTAATGTTGTACGTGATCCAGGGATACTGATGATCCTTAATGTAGATAGTTTTAATCGGTGCAAAGATATCAAAAGTACCTATAATTAAATAACTCGAGCATGTCATTTACGTCTCCGTAAGCCCGGACGCAATCCCAGTCTATCGCACCCAGGTGCTCCTGGAACGCGTTTGCATCAATATCTTTTAAGGCCCTACGCTTTATTATGGTTGGAGTCGGTTTGTATCTCGGCACAGTTACATTACATACTATAAACGCGTGACTACTAAGATCGTTTATATGGTCCACCATAACGGAATACACTTTGATATCCGTCAAGACTAAGTCGATCAGAGTCTGACTGTTGGCTGTAAAATGTGTGGGCTCTTGGACACATTGGGCTAATCTGTGACACGCCATAAACTCCTCGATTTTATACTTCGCGCTTTCATTCGGATTCAACATATTAATATTAAAATCTCCCAGTATAATAACATTATCGCACCATGCAAATGCCTCCATGGATGCAGATAAACCAGTCATGAAAACATCTACATTCAACCAGGGAGGCCTGTACGCAATTCCTATTACAATTTTTTTGGCATTCACTGTCATACATAGCCAAATTTGCTCGACATTGTCAGTAGCCGGGTGAGGCAGGACCCGGGCGGTCACTCCGCGTCTAATGTAGGCCCCCACCCCACCGCCGCGCGAGCGCACGCTGGCGGGGCGTGGAACGTGACGCAGTCTATAGTTCGGCACGGCGGGCGCGCGCCCCTCCTCGCCCTGTCGCAGCCACGTCTCGTTAATCGCCATAACATCAACGTCGTGGCGCTCCATGGCAGCAATTAGCTCATCGTGACGCGTACCAAGTGATCCTGCGTTTAACAGACCAAACTTTAGACCTCGCTTTTTAACCGCGCCTTTTACAGAACAAGTACCGGTCCACGTATTGCGAGAAGACATGATTACTCGGTATGTCGTCCACGGCTTGCCAGTGCCCACGAGTAGTGACAAAAAGCGATAACGTTGAGCGGCCATTATGATCTACAGTATGCCTGTCTTTAGTGAAACCCTCGGTGTTAGCGTGTGATTGAGAATATAGTGTGCAAGTATATTGAGATAGTGTTGCGAGTGTGATGCTGCTTTTCGAATAAATATCATACATGAAACAAATAATATCTATACTAAATAAACTTACATGGAATATTTTGTTGATATTATAAAAGTATAATGCGCCTACTAAACGACACTGACTGGACAAAAAAGGATGAAGACACGGCTTACTTATACATGATATTGATACATTAATGAACGACATAAAACTAAAACAATACAAAATAATATCCTTAAGAACTAACGACGTCAGAACCAAAAACCCTCTCCAAGTCAGCATCCGATCTGACTCGGCTTGCGGGAGCCCCTTGTTCTCGGCGGATGTAGACTCGCCCGTCCCTCGTCCACACGAAGCGCCAGCCTGCTTTCCGCGCCAACTCCCTAGCTCGGTTGAACAGGTGGCGGTTAAGCCTTGTCAGCCTATCGTTGACGTACAGGGGCCGGGGGGGTGCTCGCAGACCCAGGCCCTCAGTGGTGGTGTTTCGCCGGACCCGCGCTGCCTTTAAGATGTCGTCCCGGGTGCTGCGGCGAGCCAGCCGCACTGTGATGACCCGCGGTTTTGGCGCTTCCTGGGACTCCAATCGCCGAACGCCCACTCGCGAACACTTAACGATATCCCTATCGTCCAGTGATACTCCCAGCTTAGCAGCACAGGCCAACACTAGGTGCTGGACACTCTCGCCCTCCTCCTCCGCTACGCCAGCAATATCCACATCATTCTGTAGAAGGTCCTGGTCTCGTTCATCAAGCTCTATTTTGAGCTGGTTTACGGTTGTTTCTAGAGCCTTTATCGCTTCGTTCGCTCCCTCCTGCACACCACCAGCTGCCATCCGCTTGTCCAACGTCTCCACTCTTTGTTCAAGCTTCCCCAGTCTTTCATCAATGGTCAACACCATCTGCCTCAGATCCACCATCTCCTGCCTCCATGCGCGACACTCCTCCCTTGCTAAGCGCATTTCCTCGCGAAAAGCCCTCGTCTCTAGGAAAAAGTCGGATTCCCTCATATCTATCGTAGTGTCAGTGGCGGTGGTGTCCTCCATGGAGTGATCCAAGATGTGCCCTGCGCCGGCGCGTCTGATTGGGGTGCTGTCATTGTTGGCTCGTGGTTTCTTCGCTGTGCACTCCGGACAAAGCCACGACCGGTGCACTTGTACATCCGGGGGAAGATTTACACATGCCCTATGGCAGACGACTTGACATTTGGGGCAAGCAACCCCTTCAGCTGCCGCCAAGAACCTACCACACGCATTACACTTTGGTGCCATTTTATTTTAAATGTGTAAATATGTGCGTTTTCCTGTAAATAGTGCGTATCTTCAATGTATTTAGCCAGTAAGTATTCACTTTTGTATTTTTATGTAGGTATGTAGATATTTTGACACTTAGTACACTGTGGACTGCTAACTTTTGTTGTTTTATTTTAATTAATCTAGCGATTTTATAGAAAATATTTTCCACACTCCCGACTTTTGGTCTATTCTATCGATTTTGAAATAGATTTGTAGCTTTGGAAGATGATTTGTATTTTTAAATCGCGAAAGATATATGAGCTGTGTGCGTATTTGACAACGTCCGTGACGTCACTCCCGAAAGATATATGAGCTGTGTGCGTAAGAAGAACCGATGTATTTAATGACTTTGGGAGATTATAAACCGGTAAGCGTTTCGATTAAAGTTTGTGATAGGCTTATTAATATGGAAATAGATACAGGGTCGGCTTTGTCATGTATAAGTGAAAGTACATATTGTCAATTGTTTTCAGAGCTCCCTTTGCAAACTTGCAATCTGTCCCTACGGTTTTATGACGGAAGCAGGAATAAACCTTTAAGTGTTTTATATACTACATAAAATATGCGACGCTTCCTAACAAAATTGTATGTCTTATGACAAGTATACGTCAAGACTTACTGTAACAGATCTTAGTTAGATTTATAGTCTTTTAGCAGGTAAAGCGAGACAAATTTTAATTCTAGTTTGTAATTTTTAAGTCTTTAATATGCCAAGACCCCAAATTTTTTCCTGACATATCCTCGAGGACATAAACGAGCGGTGACAGCTTTTTTATGATCCTACATTTAATATATTTAGGAGCTAACTTTCTGCTAAAGAATTTATCCTTGTCGCTCAGTACGTAGGCACGCTTGTATACTATATCTCCCACATTAAATTAGTGAGCTTTGCGTCTTAAGTTATAATGAGACGTGTTCTTTACGTGAGCGTGATACAGAGCATTCTGAAGAAATAAAACCTCGTCTCCCACATCTGTGTCCGTATAATGTGACCCGCACAAAACCAATTCGCGTCCAAAAACCAAAAAAGATGGGGTAAACCCAGTGGCCTCATTTACGGAGTTATTGATTGCGTATTGAATTTTTGGAATTAATACGTCCCAAGATCTATGATCCCCATCGACAAAGGCTGAGATACAAGTTATTATAGTTTTATTATACCGCTCTACTGTATTAACCTGAGGGGTATATTTAGGAGAATAATATACGTTTGGAATATATCTCTTGAACAATTCAAGAGTGTGCGCACTGACGAATTGAGTGCCGTTGTCCAAAAAAATACTTTGAGGGACACCATGAACCAAAAAAATATGTTCCTCTAAAATTTTAACGATGATTTCGGAAGTTGCTTTTTTAATAGGAAAAATATGACAAAATTTTGAAAAACAGCAAGTGATTACGAGAATGAAACAATTTTGTTTTCTAGTAACTGGTAACGGTCCCATTAAGTCGATGGCTATCATTTGAAACGGGCGAGAGCATTGTTTTGGGCGATCCATTTCTCCAAGAGTAGCATGGTTTTGTGGTTTGTATTGCAGACAAGTGGTACAGGAACCAACGTACTTGGCCACATCTCGGTACATGCCTAACCAGTAATACCTAAGAGCAACGCGTTTATAGGTCTTGAAGATTCCCAGATGACCAGCAGTAGGTTCGTTATGATTCTCCTCAATAACCTTTTGCCGCAGCTCTGCTGGAACCACCTCTTTCCAAGCAAACTCACTAGTCAAAATACATTTATTTTTACTAAGCCGAAATAAAGATCCATTCTTAATTTGATAGTTAGGAAAACTTTTGGGTTTAGAGGCGCAGTTATTGTAGATGGTCTTGTACCACTCATCACTAGAGGTCGCGAATGAGTTGGTAATGGCTACTGACGCCACAGGAACTGACCTTGACAAAGCGTCCGGAATGACGTTATCGATTCCACGACGGTGCTTAATATCGAAGTTGAAGGCCGATAAGCGCACTCCCCATCGAGCGAGTCTACCTGTGGGATTACTCAAGGACAGAAACCATTTTAACGCGCTGTGATCCGTATAAACCACCAAAGTGTTCCCGTTATCTAAATAGCGTCTCCAATGCTCCAATGCTATAAGAACTGCCAACGTCTCGCGCTCGGTAATGCTATAGTTCTTTTCCGCCGCTGATAACGACCTACTCATATAAGCTATGGGATGCTCTTTGCCATTAACCGTCTGAGTGAGCATAGCACCAATGCCATAACTACTTGCATCTGTATGCACCTCAAAAAAACTAAGCATTCTTCAAGCCTTTTAAATGCTGCATCAGCTTCATCGGTCCACTTGAAAGGTGGAGTGTTCTTCTTACTCGAAGTCAACTTATTCAGCGGTCCTGCTATTGTGCTGAAATTGGGCACGAACCTACGATACCAGGTTGCGGTGCCTAAAAAACGCTTTAGCTCCTTACGATTCGTAGGAGTTGCGTAGTTAAGGATGGCCTCAACCTTATCTGGATCGGTTCGTAACCCACTATATTTCAAAATATGCAAAGTCTCTTCAACAAAAGAGATATGGTTAAGGCATTCCTAGAGGCGCATGAAGAGTACCAGATACTATGTATAACCGAAACCTGGTTGTCAGCAGCTAAGGCGGATCTTATTGACTTCCAAGGCTATCATCTGGCGGCATCCTATAGTCGAGAAAACTATAATGGCGGCGGCGTATGTATCATAATAAAAGACAATATAGATTACTTAGAGCAAAGTGATATTAAAGCTATGTCAAAGGAATATGTAATAGAAGTGTGTGCAATTGAATTACCGAAATTAGATACCTTGTTAATTAATTTGTATTGGAATAGTAGAGAGCCAGATATTTTTTATAACCAGCTGAATATTAATACTTCAGTACGTAACAAAAAAAATACAAGAAAAAAAACATAATTATTGGAGGTGACTTTAACTTAAATATTTTAAATAATTCAAAAAAATCTAAAGAGCTGTTAGATCTTATGCTTGAATTTAATTTTAAACAACACATTAAAGAGCCCACTCGTATTGGAAAAAATAGTTCAACCTGTATAGACTTAGTGTTCACAAACTTTACAGATAATATTACTGCAAATGTTCAAGATCTTGGCTTTTCAGATCATAAAAGTACAATCGTATCTTTAGGGACCTCTGCATCAAAAAATAACAGTGCGCCCGTTTGGTATGTTACCAAACGGATCTTTAATAAGAACAACATCAACAGGGTTAAGCTAGATCTACAACAATTAAACTGGAATAATATCATCTCTAAAAATAAAAATGTTAATGATAACTACAACTGTCTTAATAATGTCTTACTTAATTTATTAAATAAGCATATACCCGAAAACAGAATAAAAATTAATGTGAAACCCAAAAAATTATGGCTTAGCTGTGGCATAAAGATATCGAGTAAAAATAAACGACTATTAAAAATTCATGCAATGTACTCAAAAAATAAAACCTTAAATAACTACTACAAGGCATACGAAAAAATCCTTAAAAAAATTATAATTAATAGTAAAAAGTTTGAATCTATAAATAGAATAAGCAAATCAACCAATAAAACAAAATTCATGTGGCAAATAATTAAAGAACGAACCAATAAAATACCTAAAAAATCAATGCAAAACATAGAACTGAAAATTAACAACACACTAATATCTGACCCTGTGACCGTGGCTAATACATTCAATGAGTTATTTGCGACCGCCGGGCATGCAACCCCCGGCCTCGCCGCGCCGCGCGGCCGCCCAGTGCTGCATCCCATCGAGAACTCTATGTTCCTCCGACCCGTGGACGAAAGTGAAATATTGTCCTTAATACGGTCCTTAAAACCTAAGTGTAGTTTCGGTGTCGATGAACTACCAGCCAAACTAATTAAAGAATGTGCCGAGGAGCTGATGCACCCTCTCACAAATTTGATTAATCAATCTTTTCTGACGGGCTCAGTTCCAGACCAATTAAAAATTGCAGTTATCAAGCCAATATATAAAAAGAATTCTAAAACCGACCCAAATAACTACCGCCCCATTTCATTACTACCAGTTATATCAAAAATATATGAAAAGGCTATGTTCAAACGCCTGTATTCCTTTTGCGAGAAATGTAATATATTTGATGATGCCCAAAATGGATTTCGCAAAAAGCATTCTACAGTATTAGCAACATACAAATATGTCAATGAAATACTTAGTATACTAAATGATAAAAAATATGCCATAGGCATACTGTTCGATATGACGAAGGCATACGAAAAGGTACTATTTGACGTTTTGATAAATAATTATATGGCATAGGGGTACGAGGCATAGCCCTTAAATGGTTCCAATCATTTCTTGACAACCGAAAACAATATGTCCAAATAGATAACGTTGATCTTGTGTCACGAGACATCAAACCGGTTAAGTCCCACGTACACACTATCGATGGATCTATACCGCAATGCAGCGTTCTGGGGTGTGCGCTCTTCATAATTTATATCAACGACCTCCCAAAAATATTAAGCGAAAAGTGTGTCATGTTCGCAGATGATTTCTCTCTCATATTTCCCTGTCAAAATAATACGAACTTAGATGCAAAAATATTAAACATTATTAAGCAAACTGTAGATTGGATGGATGATCACAATTTAAAAATAAATTTTAACAAAACAAAATTAATGCAATTTAGGCCCCGTCAAAAAACAGAACTAGATATCAACATTTCATACAATAACATTACATTAGAATTTGTCCCCTCGTACTCTTTATTAGGTATTGTTTTAGATTCCAACATTAACTGGAAAGCTCACATAGAAACTGTCACAACAAAATTATCTAAATTCGTCTATGCCCTAGGAGAAATTAAAAAATCCACAAACACCAACACCAGTATCACTATGTACTATGCCTACGCATACGCATGGCTTAGCTATGGCGTGATGCTCTGGGGCAACAGTACTAATGTGCAAAAATTATTCATGATGCAAAAGAAGTGTATAAGGATTATAACAAACATTAAGCAAAGCGAAAGCTGCAAACCCCATTTTAAAAGCCTGAAAATCTTAACCCTACCCTGCATATACATACTGGAATCCTGCAAATTTATTAGAAAAAACCCCCATCTGTACACAAAAACAGGTGATGCCCCTAGACATAACATCCCACGAAATAAAAATAATCTTGCCCAAATCAACTCTAAATTAACAATACATAGCTCTGGTCCCTATCCGATGTCAATTAAAATATACAATAAACTCCCAAACAATATTAAAAACGAAAATAAATTAACAAAATTCATTACCCTCTTAAAGCACTTTCTTATTACCAAAAGCTACTATTCAATTAATGAATATCTTGACGATAAGCTAAAATAAATTCAACTGATGAGTAATATTAAGAATAAGGATTTTTACAACCTACACGAATACAAATGTCTGCCTCTCTCTCTTTCATTTTGCTATGCCTGTCAAGGCGCATATGTAAAACTGTGTTCCTAGTTAACATCTGTATCATGTGCAATGCAAATAAATAAATAAATAAATAAATAGCATCAACCACATAACCTAAGTATTTGAGTTGGCTTCGAAAGAACTCGAACTTTTCTAGTTTAATGGTCAGCCCTGCCCCTTTTAATTTGTCCAAAACGCTAATTAATAATGAGACGTGCTCCTCAAAACTACTACTTACGACAATAATGTCGTCTAAATAAGCAAAGATGCGATGATCTACGTTACCCAGCAACTTATCGACCAACCGCTGTTGCGTAGCCGGAGCATTCGTAAGTCCGAACGGTGTAGTTTTAAACCTTAGTGATCCTCGCTCCGGGACGTAGAAAGCCGTCTTGTCCCTATCTTCCTCTGCAATAGGAATCTGCCAAAAAGCTTTTGACAAATCCAGGCTAGTAAGGAAACGGGCATCGCGTAAGTTGTCCAGTATCTCCGATATGTAAGGAAGGTTATAGGCATCGCGCTTCGTCACAGAATTTAACTTCCTACTATCTAGACAGAAACGAGGTTGACCATTTTTCTTGGTAACCAGGAGCACAGGAGACTGCCACGCACTCTCGCAATGCTCTACCACATCTAAGGCCAACATTTCATCCACCTGTTTGACTAGAATTCTCTGTTTCTCCGGCGAGAGTCTATAATAACTTTGCCTAACAGGCGGAGAATCACCGGTATCGATGTGGTGGGTTACGACATGTGTACGTCCTAAACCTTTGTGTTCAAATGAGATTTCTTTGAACTGTTCAACAATATTATCCCCAATGGCCCTCTGAGTTTCATCCAGGCTATCATAAGAATGAATGAATTTTTGTTAATCACGTTTATTCAAGTCCACCAGACATTCGGCTGACAAGGAAACAGATCCTAAATATTTTGGACATAATTTGAAGGAGCGCCAAAAGTCAACACCTAAAATGAGCGATGACTGAACTTCTGGGACTACATAAAATGTCAGTATATGGAATTGGTCCTCGAAATGCACCGGAACGTTTATGTAACCAATACTTCTAATTGATTGGCCACCAGCAGTAATTATAGATATAGTTTCATCAGCGTACAATTTAAGGCCACGATCCAATAAAATGTTGTGTGAATTATTACCTAAAATAGTAACAGCCGCACCAGAATCTAACAGACCAGAAACTGTTAGATCATTTATTTTAATATTTAAATATGGTCGCGTATCACCTAATCTTAAGTCGAAAGTCTTCGACCAGTGCGTCCTTCCGGTCATGACTTATGGTGCCGAGACGTGGACACTCACGGCTGGACTAATCCAGCGGTTCAAAGTCGCTCAAAGAGCTATGGAAAGGGCTATGCTCGGAGTATCTCTGAAGGACCGCATCAAAAATGATGTAATCCGACAGAGAACCAGAGTCACCGACATAGCCCACCGAATTAGCAAACTGAAGTGGCAGTGGGCTGGTCACATTAGCCGCAGAACTGACAACCGTTGGAGCCATAAGGTCCTTGAGTGGAGACCGCGACTCGGCAAACGTAGTGTTGGACGCCCTGCTACAAGATGGGATGACGACATTCGAAGGCTGGCTGGAGTGGGCTGGATGAGAGTGGCCGAAAATCGGGAGCGGTGGCGTGCATTAGGGGAGACCTATGTCCAGCAGTGGACGAACGTGGGTTGCTGATGATGATGATCACCTAATGGTTTATCATGTAGAATTGAACAAATGTTGTATGTGTTAAAAAATAAACTAATTGTTTTTAACCAATCATTCCATTCGTCTTTATTAAAGCGACTCTCCGACACAGGGGTATTCGTACAATTCTGCGAACTTAGTTTTTTGGATTGCAATTAAGGCAATCTGGTTTTTTAACACCTTTGTGACCACATTTAAAAACACATGAGCTCCCTACTTTCGCAATTCCTCAAACTATGAGAGTTGTTACGACACCTTGGACAATAAGGCTGCTTAATATCATTGGTTGAATTATTATTATTTATGGCAAGTAAAAATTTTTCATTGATGTTATTGTTATTATTATTTGTATTTTGTTTGCTAGTATTTAAGTTATTTGTATTATTTGCACTTTTATTAAAACTATAATACTGATTCGGTTTGTTACATGAGTTTCCTTTTTGTTTGTAAGCAAACTCCGGTGCCAGTGTTTCCGACGTTGCAGCTGACGGTTCACGAAAAAGAGCCATACGTGACTGCACCTTCTCAAAATTTCTACAAAGAGTTTTCACCTGCTCAATTGATTTAATCTCTGCCACCGATGCAAGGGTGCTCGCATAGCAAGGTCTTATGTTATGCAGTACTATTTCAAGCTGTTCCTCTTGTCCAAAACGCTAATTAATAATGAGACGTGCTCCTCAAAACTACTACTTACGACAATAATGTCGTCTAAATAAGCAAAGATGCGATGATCTACGTTACCCAGCAACTTATCGACCAACCGCTGTTGCGTAGCCGGAGCATTCGTAAGTCCGAACGGTGTAGTTTTAAACCTTAGTGATCCTCGCTCCGGGACGTAGAAAGCCGTCTTGTCCCTATCTTCCTCTGCAATAGGAATCTGCCAAAAAGCTTTTGACAAATCCAGGCTAGTAAGGAAACGGGCATCGCGTAAGTTGTCCAGTATCTCCGATATGTAAGGAAGGTTATAGGCATCGCGCTTCGTCACAGAATTTAACTTCCTACTATCTAGACAGAAACGAGGTTGACCATTTTTCTTGGTAACCAGGAGCACAGGAGACTGCCACGCACTCTCGCAATGCTCTACCACATCTAAGGCCAACATTTCATCCACCTGTTTGACTAGAATTCTCTGTTTCTCCGGCGAGAGTCTATAATAACTTTGCCTAACAGGCGGAGAATCACCGGTATCGATGTGGTGGGTTACGACATGTGTACGTCCTAAACCTTTGTGTTCAAATGAGATTTCTTTGAACTGTTCAACAATATTATCCCCAATGGCCCTCTGAGTTTCATCCAGGCTATCATAAGAATGAATGAATTTTTGTTAATCACGTTTATTCAAGTCCACCAGACATTCGGCTGACAAGGAAACAGATCCTAAATATTTTGGACATAATTTGAAGGAGCGCCAAAAGTCAACACCTAAAATGAGCGATGACTGAACTTCTGGGACTACATAAAATGTCAGTATATGGAATTGGTCCTCGAAATGCACCGGAACGTTTATGTAACCAATACTTCTAATTGATTGGCCACCAGCAGTAATTATAGATATAGTTTCATCAGCGTACAATTTAAGGCCACGATCCAATAAAATGTTGTGTGAATTATTACCTAAAATAGTAACAGCCGCACCAGAATCTAACAGACCAGAAACTGTTAGATCATTTATTTTAATATTTAAATATGGTCGCGTATCACCTAATCTTAAGTCGAAAGTCTTCGACCAGTGCGTCCTTCCGGTCATGACTTATGGTGCCGAGACGTGGACACTCACGGCTGGACTAATCCAGCGGTTCAAAGTCGCTCAAAGAGCTATGGAAAGGGCTATGCTCGGAGTATCTCTGAAGGACCGCATCAAAAATGATGTAATCCGACAGAGAACCAGAGTCACCGACATAGCCCACCGAATTAGCAAACTGAAGTGGCAGTGGGCTGGTCACATTAGCCGCAGAACTGACAACCGTTGGAGCCATAAGGTCCTTGAGTGGAGACCGCGACTCGGCAAACGTAGTGTTGGACGCCCTGCTACAAGATGGGATGACGACATTCGAAGGCTGGCTGGAGTGGGCTGGATGAGAGTGGCCGAAAATCGGGAGCGGTGGCGTGCATTAGGGGAGACCTATGTCCAGCAGTGGACGAACGTGGGTTGCTGATGATGATGATCACCTAATGGTTTATCATGTAGAATTGAACAAATGTTGTATGTGTTAAAAAATAAACTAATTGTTTTTAACCAATCATTCCATTCGTCTTTATTAAAGCGACTCTCCGACACAGGGGTATTCGTACAATTCTGCGAACTTAGTTTTTTGGATTGCAATTAAGGCAATCTGGTTTTTTAACACCTTTGTGACCACATTTAAAACACATGAGCTCCCTACTTTCGCAATTCCTCAAACTATGAGAGTTGTTACGACACCTTGGACAATAAGGCTGCTTAATATCATTGGTTGAATTATTATTATTTATGGCAAGTAAAAATTTTTCATTGATGTTATTGTTATTATTATTTGTATTTTGTTTGCTAGTATTTAAGTTATTTGTATTATTTGCACTTTTATTAAAACTATAATACTGATTCGGTTTGTTACATGAGTTTCCTTTTTGTTTGTAAGCAAACTCCGGTGCCAGTGTTTCCGACGTTGCAGCTGACGGTTCACGAAAAAGAGCCATACGTGACTGCACCTTCTCAAAATTTCTACAAAGAGTTTTCACCTGCTCAATTGATTTAATCTCTGCCACCGATGCAAGGGTGCTCGCATAGCAAGGTCTTATGTTATGCAGTACTATTTCAAGCTGTTCCTCTTCTCCTAAAGGTCTTGATAGACGTAAGAACATACCAGAGAATATCGACAAATAAATAGTTATGTTCTCTGTAGCACCCTGAGTCCTAGATCAAATCTCAGTTAGAAGGCGGTAATCATAATCATTTTTATCGAAATCCTGTTGAAGGAGGGTGACAAACTCGTCCCAAGATGACACCTGTTCTCGAACACTTCTAAACCAATGCAGTGCATCGTCTACAAATATTTCCGAAGCAAAGGCTAATATTTTAGTATCAGAAATACCACGAGCTAGCCTAAATTCGTTAACCCGCTGTACAAAAGACCTCACACAAGTTTTGCCATCATATTTTAATTTTGCTAAATCAGAAACCTTAGTACCACCTTCACAAGTTACTGCAACATTAATCTTTTCAGATGAGAGCTGTGGATTTGTAGCAGGTACTGACGGAATTAGAGGATCAATACATTTCGATTTTAAAGAACTAAAATCCTCATAATATTCTTTAAAAAGATTCGTACATTCCGTATGTACGTCTAAAATTTTCTCATCTATACTAATTCTATTTAGCCTGTGGTATAGATGGTGAAAAAGATTCTCAATACGACCTAATACATTTTTATCCTTGGTATCTGTATCAAGGTTCGATTTCATTTTGTGTAAAATTTCCAACGAACTATTTAAATCATCAAGTGGGTCCAAATGTGAACACAAAATATCCTCTGATGGAAACGCCTGACTAAGTTTAACCACCTATCGCCTAAGGTCAGCTACAGTACGGGAAAGTGTTGTACCTATGCACGATTTTACCTGTGGACACCACTAATATCTTAAAAAATAAACACATAAATTAAACGAATAGAACGCATCCGTAAAGTATTTTTGATATGTGGCAACACTGACTTGCTGCCATCTTGTGTTTTTTGTTGAGTAACCGGTGACAGACTGTTAAAGGTTTTCGCTCAAAAAAGTAAGTATTTATCACTTTGTCGTCCTATATTTTTGTCAATAGATGCAGAATATAGATAGCTATTTTCGGTCAGACTGTAGTGTATATCGTTAAACATCCATTTTAAGCGGTATAATAATGTCAACTCGTAGCTATCATGACGGTAACATATTTTAAGGTTATACTGCCAGATTTGTACCTGTGGACATCGAAATGCATGGACCTATGGACTGTCCACAGGTACAAAATTTAGTTCGAATTTCTTGTTTGAATAGAATATTACGATTTAGAAGTATTTTTTATTACTTTTTTCAGTGCCTCGTAGTAAGGATGGAAAAACGCGACGTAAGTTGTGTCCAGAGACATTATCTGAGGCAATCAAAGAGGCTAGAAGTGGACTTTCTTTGCGAAAAGTTGGAGAAAAATATAATATACCAAAGTCTACCATATTTAAATACCTTCATATGAACAAGGACAAAAATCTAAGCCAGACCAATGTAGCTATTTTGAGAAATGACGTGAAAAAAGTATTTGATGAAGAAGAAGAGAAACAAATTGAAAAATATTTAGAAAAAGCAGCTTACCTACATATGGGCTTAAATGCTAAGCAAGTCAGAGAGCTGGCATACCAATTTGCAGTCATAAAGCAAAAACAAAACATCCCAAGTGGCTGGCACGAAAACAATATGGCTGGGTTGGGATGGCTTAGATATTATCGTCAACGTCATCCTCATTTGTCCCTACGGAAGCCTGAAGCAACCAGTCTGGCGCGAGCAAGTAGTTTTAACAGAGCTAATGTTTCTAGATTCTTTGATAATCTCCAAAAAGTTATCGAAAAACACCACTTCACTCCTGAAAATATTTACAATCTAGATGAGACCGGAATATCAACTGTCCATAACCCCAGAAAAGTTCTAGCCCCAAAAAATATAAAACAGCTAGGTAAATTTACATCAGCAGAAAGGGGAGTAAATAATACCATGATTGCCTGTATAAATTCAATTGGAAATGCAGTTCCACCGTTGATAGTCTTTCCTAGAGTTTTCTTTAAAGATAATATGTTAAAAGGTGCTCCTCCAGGTACTGTTGGTGCAGCTAACCAATCTGGATGGTCAACAGAAATTATTTTTAGAAAATACCTGGATCATTTCATACAAATTGTCAAACCTACTAAAGAAAATCCGGTTCTCTTAATAATGGACAACCATGAAACGCATATCTCAATTGAGATTATTGAAAAAGCCGCCAATAGTGGTATAATTCTGCTCACATTACCTCCGCATACATCAGATAATTTACAACCCTTAGATCGTTGTGTGTTTGGACCATTTAAGGCGCAGTACAATAAAGCTGCTGATAACTGGATGCTAAATCACCCTAGAAAGCCAATAACTATTTATGATATTTCAGAAATCGTCGGCGAAGCATATCCCCTAGCGTTCACACCCAAAAACATAATTAAAAGTTTTAAAGTAACGGGTATATGCCCATTTAATAGAGATATATTCAGTGAAGAAGATTTTCTGTGCTCATTTGTTACTGATCGACCTGAACCATTGACCACAATTTCTGAAAATTCAACTCAAAATCAGTATGTCACTGAAGAGTCAGCAATCAATTTAAAATGCAATCAAGATGAAATTCTTATTGACTACCAGGAGACACAGAATCCTAATAACAGTGTAGATGAAGATGTGCATATGGCTGGATCTTTAACTGGAACTCTTCAAAAGAATTTAGACATAGAAGCTGAACCTACTGCAAGCAAATCTGTTAATCAACTAGAAATGTCCTCTCTTAATAATACTGTTGGTGAACGTGGAAAAAGTAATGTAAATGCAGCAGTCACTCCGAGAAAACAGCTTATTTCACAAGTAACACCAGAGTCAGTACGCCCATTTCCAAAAGCAGACCCCCGAAAGGCAACGCGACGAGGAAGGAAACCTGGAAGAAGTAGAATTTTAACTGATACACCTGAAAAAAACGAAATAAAGAATGAAGCAATAAGAAAGGCGGAAAATAAAAGAAAAATTGAAGAAAAGAACAAAAATAAGAAAAATAACATAGCGAAAAAAACAAAAAGTTCCTCTGAAGTGCAGGCAAAGGCTGGCCCTAGCCAGATAAAAATTCTTAAAGACGAGCACTATGCCATGTGTATGGGATGTAAAAGATTTGCGAATGTTAACAAAATGCTCAATTGTTCTCTATGTGATTTAAAATATCACCAGAAATGTGTATCAAAAGCACACAAAGTTAATTTTGAATCAGATGATGAATCTGGCTTTCTTTGTGAGAAGTGTTTTATATTAAACGATGGTGATTCAGATGCCACTGATGATTCTGAATTAGACCTGTATGAAAAGTATTGCGATGCCAAAAAAAACAAAAATTATTGATTATTTGATTTTAAAGTTGCTTTATAAAAGAAACTCTGATTATTTTGTTGATTTTTAAATAATTATTACTAAGGAAAAGTGATATGTCCATAGGTACATTGCTGTCCACAGGTACAAGTACAGCTGTCCACAGGTACAATAATAACATGTACCTGTGGACAAATTTAGTATTTTTAAAAAATGTGATTTATTATAATAATTATAGTTAGTAAAAAACTTAAGACTGCTAATTCTTAAGCGTTAACTATTCCTGTAACAACATTTGTGATAATTTACGGCTAATAAATGGAAATTAAGTAATTAAACCTTATTTTCGTTCAAAATTCGGCAAATGTCCATAGGTAAAACACTTTCCCCTACTAGTACTGCCCTGTTACACACAAGTATGCTATTTTAAATTAGACGAGTTACGCGTAACCAGTGCGAAATACTCTTAAAAAGTGTGATCTATATGGCACTAAAGACAGTTTAAAAAAAACATGTATGTATAAGCCAGAAACTCATATGACAAATTCGTTTAACTTAATTTTTTATCGTTGCAACAATGCCTAACTCATTCAATTTTAAGTTAATAGAGATAGGCATCATATACCAATAAATTTTGCAACTTACTCTGAATCTGTTGACTTGAAGTTGAAATAGTTACGCGTGGTCACTCGATGCGCGCGGAACAGTGGGTGGCGTGCACCTTGCGGCCATTTATTTCTTTACAATTCATTTCATTCATCATCAGCAACCCACACTCGTCTACTGCTGGACATAGGTCTCACCTAATACACGTCACTGCTCCAGATTTTCGGCCATTCTCATCCAGCCCAAACCAGCCAGCCTTCCAATGTCATCATACCATCTTGTCGCAGGGCGTCCAACACTTGGCTTACCGAGTCGCAATCTCTACTCAAGGACTTTACGGCTCCAATGGTTGTCAATTCTGCGGCTAATGTGACCAGCCTATTGACACTTCAGTTTCTCTGAACTACTCTGGACTCTGGTTTTCTGTCGGATTACATCATTTCTGATGCGGTCCTTCAGAGATACTCTGAGCATAGCTTTAGCCTTTTCATAGCTCTTTGAGCGACTTTAAACAAGTGGACTAGTCTAGTCGTGACTGTCCATGTCTCGGCATCGAAAATCATGACCGGGAGGACGCACTAGTCGAAGACTTTCGACTTAGACTTTGAGGGATGGGCGATGAGAAGACTTCACGAAGCCTACCAAATGCTGCCCAGCCTAGCTTAATTCTTCTATTAGCTTCTCTCTAAAAGTTGTTTCTGCCTAATTGGAGCGTTTGTCTTAGATAGACATATTCCTGGACAACTGCGAGAGGTACTCCATTGACTGTGACCAGTCCCGGATCAACGAGCTCGTTGAACATGACCTTGGTTTAATCCAAGTTCATCCGAAGACCGATGTGTTTGGAACATTCAGCCAGGCTGCTCACCATCTCCTGTAGGTCATGTAAGGTTTCTGCCAAGATGACGATGTGGTCTGTGAATCGCAGGTGTGACATCGCCATTAATATTGATTCCGCGCTCTTTCCAGTTAAGCGTTTCGAACATGTCCTGCAGCGCAGCGGAGAAGAGTTTCGGAGATATAACATCTCCTTGTCTCACACCACGTCGCAGCAGGACAGGCTCGGTTTGGCCATTTTGGATTACTACGGACATATTAGCGGCGTCATACAGACACCTTAACACCTCGATATATTGCCAATCGACTTTGCACCTCTGCAAGGCCTCGAGAAGTTCTCGACGGAGTCAAAGCTTTTTCATAGTCCACAAACGCCATGCACAGGGGCTGGTTATATTCTTTGGTCATCTGTATAACCTGTATCACTGTGTGAATATGGTATATGATGCTATAACTCCGTCGGAACCCGGCCTGCTCTGCAGGTTAAGCTTCGTCAAGTCTTCGTGTAAGGTGATGCGAAATGACTCTTGAGAACAACTTATAGACGTGACATAAGAGTGAAATTGGTCGATAGTTCTTCAGTAAGGTTTTGTCGCCTTTCTTGAAGAACAATACGACCAAGCTCCGCTGCCACGCCCTAAGAGTTCTTCCGGAGAAAAGTTCCTTCAGCACCGGCTTTCAGAAGCTCGGTTGTGACTCCGTCTTCTCCCGGGGCTTTGACATTGACTTTATAACTGGCTATAGAAGGTGTAAACTTCCGAAAGAATCTCTGGCTTTGACGTGGTGACTTCTCCATTTGTTATGGTCAACTTCGACAGGTGGCTCCTTCCAAGCTTTTGTACGAAGACTTTGGGCCCCTGGTTCTGCTAAATTGCTCTCTGTATTGAGAGTGCATTGAAGCTTCGGAGGTCACGTCTTAACAGCTTGGAGATGGACTTATTCAGAGCCCGTTGTTCTGCCGAAGTGACTGATGGATCGTTCCGCCTCTTGTCCATTAGGCCCAGAGTCTCTTTCGAAAGTTTAGACCGCTTGCCCGTACGTCGCAACTCACAGAATTTTGCACCCTCGTCCCGAAGGATTTTCACCACTTGGTCGAGTTTTTCGGTCAGTGTGGTATGGCGGGCGGCCTTCCTTATCCCGGAGATTCTTAGCACCCCCTGCCTATCTGCCTGTCGTTAACAAAACCAGAATAGCAGGGCTGCCGGGAACTGGGGGCCGAGCCAATATTGTCTTCTTCATTAGGAGGATTATACCATAACCAACCACGCTGGACCAGTGCGGGTTGGTGGGTGGTTCGCCAGGGCCTCTTTCGTTGATTAGCAATCGCTTATTGGTTCAGCTAACTATTGGTCAAAAAATACAATTCAGCGATATTTATCAATTTGTTAAGGTTTTTTGACAATTGGTTAACCACTAGTCAGAAAACAGGGCCTTTTTGTCAAACGCATCTAATACAACTAAATAGATAACATAGATAGGCTTTCCCTGCATCGTGTGTTTTGGTTGCACCCAACTCTTCTAACTTAAGTTATCACACGACGCGTAACCACATTTGTATGAAGTTCTGGTTATGCGAAACTCGTTTATCTCAATTTAAAAATTAAGTTTTATAGATATTAAAAAAATATATATGTCAATATATTCTAGAAGCATTTACACACCTAATCTGTCAGTTTCAATTATATAGCATGTTTCCTTAATACGCTACAAGTAAATGTTTGTTTAAAACTTCAAAGCCATTTTTCTCAAAACTATGTTTTTTGAGATAGCAGAGTTGTGCGTAACACGGCAGAGTAGGTATTTCACCTCTTACGGCAACCTCATATTCTAATTCCAATTTTTGTAAAGACAAATACCTTATAGGGTATGCCATTGTGAAGTGTTGCAAAATTAATAAGAAAAAAACCAAAAAGTTATAAATAGCACACAAAAAAAAATACTGATCAATGATGTTCGTTTACGACGACTCCGTTCTGTTACAATCAACACTAACAGAACGCTGTGTTATTGTATCTAATACTAAACTAAACTAAAGCACTACTGAAAGCGTTAGTAAAAATAACAACAAAAAAAAGTGTTTAAAAAATAAAAGAAAAAATAAAAAAAATGTAACTAGTGTGAGGGTAGTTTCACAAAATAGTCTACCCAAAAATATATTTTACAATTTCCGTTATAAACAAACGTCAAAACTTAAGTACATATTATAATATATTTTTTACGCTGTATACTGTACCTTCTTATTTAATGATTTTGAATTAATTTAAATTATATTTAACTCTTAACACACAAAGAAAAAAAAATTACTAATCTCACCCCAGTTACTGCAACTAAAAAACACAAAGCGTTTTACAATAATAAAAAAAACCAACACCGTACAAAAACTAACTACTTAATGGAAGCAAAAGCAGAACAACCACGTAAGAGGGCGCCAGTGTCGCCTCTGATTTCCTAACGTTTTAACTACTGGAGAATTAATAAAACGAGAGTGTTTGTGGAAAATAAAAATATTTATTCCCCGCTAAACAGCCGTCAGAGGCACACAAATTTGTAGGGTCGTGGATGTAACGGCCGTCTGGTCTTACTTCCGGTCTAGGTACTCCCCTGCAGGTCCAAAGGTCCAAGTAAAGAAGCCCGGAGATGATGGCTCCCACAGCTCTCAAATAGCGGAGTTGTTCCGCGGGCCGCAAATATTTGCCAAAGTGTACCGCCGGCCGCAAATATTTGCCAACACGTTCTGCCGCTAAACGGTCTTCTCAAAGCCGGAACTAAAATCCTGGAAACACCATTCCAACAATTTAGGCCATTATCAAATTCTTCCGTTCCAATGCAGGTACCACCGAGGACAATAAAGAAAGTACCTAGGTATACAATTGTAGTAGTTTTGTCTCGGTGGTAAACTGATCAGAACGGAGTTTACAAAATTACTATAATAAGCTGCTAGCAAGCTAAATGATAACAGCAAAGAATAAATTATTACTATTTTATAAATAAGTAATTTTCTACGTCAAAGCCTGGTATTTAGGTATAATAATAGGCTTAGATTAATAATAATTACTAATTTTGTGTGTGCTACGAACACCAGACTCCACACAGATATTTATTTCATCAATAAACATTTGTGTTGGCGCGGGAATCGAACCCGCGACCCTTGCGTCGCAGCGGAGCTCAAACCACTACGCCAAACTGGTCGTCTTAGTAAAGTAGGTAATCAGGAAGCTATTAAATAAGTAGATATAAAGTTATGAAAATACGTTATACTATTTTTATATTTTTTAAAACTGGGGGTAGAAAATAATTAAAATTACACATATTATTTGAAGCTACTAATGTTTACAATACAATATTGCGCTTGCTACTGCCACTAAATACTACAAAGCGAATCAATTGCAAGCAAAGACAAAAATAGGTAAAATACAGTTAATAGATAGTTAAGGTTTTATGTGCTATTTAGAACTTACCCTAGATCGGGATATCAAACCACAACACAATAAATATTTTAAATTCGGATTAGAATTAAGTTGCTAACGTTGAGCTATGTCGCTCGATGCAAATAAATTTGGCAACGGTTTTCGTTCAAAATTTCATTACGAAGAGACGTGCAAACTGTCATCAGCCTAGAAGCGACCGTGACCTTCTGTGTCATGCTCGCGCGCAGCTAAACACAGCTGTCAGAGAACCAGTTGTCAATTTCGGGCGCGCGCGACAGATATACGCTGCGTTCCGAAATCAATGTTTTGAATATGTAAATATTTTATTTCTATGTTGATTAAAATTCTTGATTGTTTTAGTTTATTGTAAATATGTTTTGTACATATTTTTAAGTTCATATTAGATTTAGTTTATTTTAATATTTCTGCAATAACACTTTTACATAGCGACAAACCAGAATTCGTTGTATAAAATTAATTTAGTGTAACGCTTCGTTACAGAGGTAACAGTACAATATGGTAAAATAAGTAAAAAGTTGGAATTATATGTAATCGAAAACGGTACCACCAATTTGTTAGGAAGGCAGTGGTTAACAGAATTGAACATGGTTATACCAAAGTTTACCAATAACTCTGCTCAAACATTATGTAATAAGCTAGAATGTGATGAGGATAAATTAAAGCAACATCTTTCATCTAGGTTTAAGGATGTGTTCGCTCCGAGGTTGGGCGCGTTCCGCGGCGGCCGGGCTCGGCTGCGCATCCGAACCAAAGTTGAAGATTTATTTTCTAGGATAAGCGGTAGTAAATACTTCACAAAGCTAGATCTATCCCAAGCCTATAACCAAATTTTACTAGATAATGATTCAACAGAGTATACTGTTATAAATACTCATCGGGGATTATTTGAATACAAAATATTAGTGTACGGGCTTTCCATCTAGTCCGGGTATATTTCAAAGACTGATGAATGATATGTTGAAAAACATACCAAATGTGAACTATTTCTTAGATGATATTTTAATTAGTACAACAACTATATCGGAAAACCTGAAAACATGAGAATTAGTGCTTGATACTTTAAGTAAAAATGGATTAATAATAAAAAAAGAAAAATGTAATTTTTTAACTACTGAAGTTAAATATTTCGGTTTCATTATCGATGAAATGGGGATACGAGCAGATCAAGATAAAGTGAAGCCCATACTTAACATAGTTCCTCCCAGTAATGTCGGTGAATTACGTTCTTTTATTGGTATGGTAAATTTCTATTGTAAAATTATAAAAAACTTAAGTGAACACTTAGCCCCTTTGTACACTTTGTTAAGGAAAAATGTGCGTTATTTTTGGGGTAATCAACAGAACAATGCCTTTAATAAAATTTAAAAAAAATATTAGGAAGTACCGAAGTGTTGGCTTACTATGATGTAAACAAGCCGGTAGTACTGACGTGCGACGCCGGCCCGCGCGGGCTGGGCGCCGTGCTGGCGCAGCGGGACGCCGCGGGCCGCGAGCGCGTCATCGCGTACGCGTCGCGGGCGCTCGCACCGCCAGAGTTGAACTATAGTCAAATACATAAGGAAGCTTTGCATATTATTAATTACGTTTTTAATTTTGTTAAAAAGTAAAATTTCACAATAAAGTTTTACACCTAAAAGAATATCTATCGGTCCAGGTTGTAAAAAATCATCATCAGCGAGCGGTAGGTTGTTTATAAAATGCATAGCGGAGGTATCGACGCACGCGTCGGGCAGCTGTGACGTAATGCGGTCAACAATCATGGGATTTATGGAATACTCGCACTTATCGTCATGGCGCGACGAAAACTTAAGAGTGGTGACACCTAATATTTTTTGCGAGGCTCCTCCTATGAACTTCCGTATAGCGGTTTTGTTTACATATCGGAAGCGATAAGCGCTTACAACAATTAGCGGTTATGTAATCACTCTGAGATCCAGAATCTACCAAACATCTCAAGTAGTGAATATTATTAAAGCGATCTACAACTTTAATTTTAGCGGTTCCTAATAAGGTCGTCGTTTGAGTACTATCAGCGCGATAGCAAGATGCGGTACCATCTGCGCGATCGTAAGACACGGGGGTTCCCTACGTTACTTCGAAAGTCGTTTCACCGATTTTTATTTCATCGAAAACTATTCATCGAATACTCAATTGATCGACGCATAATTTCAACGAAGTTTTAATTCACCGATGTAACGACTCATCGAAAAACTTTTTATCGAAATTCATTTCACCGACCATACATTTCACCGACATATCATTTAGTCGATGTAACGTTTCATCGAATTTTACGTGAAGGACTAGTGGGCTACATTACATTAATATACTTTATGATTATGATATTACCTATGGTATTACCTATTTTAGAAAGTTTACATGTGTATCTATCTATATATCTATTGTGTATTCTTCGCGCCATTCTTCTATGACATCAATTATAGCTGTAATTCTAATCAAGCTATATTTTATAGACTATAGGAAAAATCAAATATCAATAATTATAATCAAATATCTATTTATTTTGATTATGCAATTTCCCTTTATGGTTGATACCCCCTTTTTGTTACACCCTGTATATATTAGGTAGGTTGTTTTGATCAAAACAATTCGTCTTAAAAAAACAATATTTAAACCTTTTCTATTTTAATAACGCCACTTCCTATGTCACTAATTATTATTATTATCTGTTAACTATGAACTAAAAGCCTTATTAATGACAAAATGATTGTACTGTGTTTGATAACATGCACAGACTAACTATTACTCGTGGGATTTTGTATGACAAGGAAAAATAAAAAAATATATAGAAGTACCCTTACAAAACCCTAATAAATCAATGGTGAAACGCCTAGTCAAAATACACATGTAAATTTTCTAAAAACCCGAAAAAGGGTTCCCTACGTTACTTCGAAAGTCGTTTCACCGATTTTTATTTCATCGAAAACTATTCATCAAATACTCAATTGATCGACGCATCATTTCAACAAAGTTTTAATTCACCGATGTAACGACTCATCGAAAAACTTTTTATCGAAATTCATTTCACCGACCATGCATTTCACCGACATATCATTTAGTCGATGTAACGTTTCATCGAATTTTACGTTAAGGACTAGTGGGCTACATTACATTAATATACTTTATGATTAAATGATATTACCTATGGTATTACCTATTTTAGAAAATTTACATGTGTATTTTGACTAGGCGTTTCACCATTGATTTATTAGGGTTTTGTAAGGGTACTTCTATATATTTTTTTATTTTTCCTTGTCATACAAAATCCCACGAGTAATAGTTAGTCCGTGCATGTTATCAAACACAGTACAATTATTTTGTCATTAATAAGGCTTTTAGTTCATAGTTAACAGATAATAATAATAATTAGTGACATAGTAAGTGGCGTTTTTAAAATAGAAAAGGTTTAAATATTGTTTTTTAAGACGAATTGTTTTGATCAAAACAACCTACCTAATATATACAGGGTGTAACAAAAAGGGGGTATCAACCATAAAGGGAAATTGCATAATCAAAATAAATAGATATTTGATTATAATTATTGATATTTGATTTTTCCTATAGTCTATAAAATATAGCTTGATTAGAATTACAGCTATAATTGATGTCATAGAAGAATGGCGCGAAGAATACACAATAGATATATAGATAGATACACATGTAAACTTTCTAAAATAGGTAATACCATAGGTAATATCATAATCATAAAGTATATTAATGTAATGTAGCCCACTAGTCCTTCACGTAAAATTCGATGAAACGTTACATCGACTAAATGATATGTCGGTGAAATGTATGGTCGGTGAAATGAATTTCGATAAAAAGTTTTTCGATGAGTCGTTACATCGGTGAATTAAAACTTCGTTGAAATGATGCGTCGATCAATTGAGTATTCGATGAATAGTTTTCGATGAAATAAAAATCGGTGAAACGACTTTCGAAGTAACGTAGGGAACCCGTGAGACCAGTAATTTCAATATCCCTAAGAAACTGACGCTGCTGATGCATAGCAATCTCCTGTCGTAGCTCGGTTACTTCGAGGCGGAGAGAGTTAACTTCTTTCTTGTAGCCGTCTAATTCTTTAACTTGCTTTTTCAATTCATTCATTTCCCTACGGAACTCAAAAATGTCCTCGGTGGTCGAGTTCAACGACACCGTGAAGTCCTCCATCTTTTTCTTCATATTGGAGAAAGCACACTCCATATCTTTTAACACCTTATCAAGTGAAGAAGGAGTGGCCAACTTTTCCGGTACTGAGAGGGCACTCTTCGGCTCAGCTCTTGGATTCATATCCTTTTCGGAGGGTCCTGCTGCGGCCGCTGCACTATTAGCTCTCACCGGGGTGGAATCGGAGTTTTGGCTACGTTTTTTTAGGCTGACACGAAGGGCAAGCTGGTATATTTCCAGTAGTTCTTAGCACCCGCATATCTTCTCTTCCCAGAGTTAGGCACGAAGCATGGTACTTGGCGCTGCAACCCGTGCAGCCAACTGTTGAGTCCTTTGACGAATCACCCCTGGGGCGTAATTGTTTATTACAGACTTCGCACTGCATCTTTGATTTTTATTTATATTATATTTTATTGATCTAGCCGGTTGGTAGCGTAACCTTTTGTCTGATAGCAGAACTATATTTACTCTCTCGGATTTGTTACGCAAGCGCTACTGTAGATGGCGCTAGTTGGTGTCGCCCTCTGTTGGTGAGTGGAAGATACTTTGACGTCCTTTCCAGATAGCAGTACTAAATTGACACCCTCGGAACTGTTACGCAGGCGTTACTGTAGATGGCGCTAGTTAGTACTGCCCTCTGTTGGTGAGTGGAAGATATTTCGACGTTGTCCCTTCCAGATAGCAGATTTTCAGACACCCTCGGAACTGTTACGCAGTCGCTCCTGTAGATGGCTCCAGTTAGTACCGACCTCTGTTGGTGAGTGGAAGTCACTTCGATGATGTCCTCTCTTGCTATGCCTAAGATGACTGTCACAAATCGATAAAGATGCACAACGAACTTACAGTATATCTCCTCAATCTTTTGGATAACACTTGTGCAGGCGAGTTGAACAATAGTACACAAAACGCACAACTCTTCAGTACTAGAAATCGCTGTTGTTATTTTTCTTCGTATATTTTATCACAATGTACACTAAAGCAGTATTTGGTATTGAAGCGCCCTCTGACGAAAAAAGAATTAACCTATAAGTAATATATTTTTTTTATATCTATTTAAATTAATCATCTTTAAGTCAAGAGTCATAAAGTTCACGCAAACGAAGTTGCGGGCGGCCACTAGTTAATAATAAACCCCAAACATTAATAATAAACCCCAAACATTTTAATAAGTGTATAGTTTTGTTAACATGTAGTGTGTGACGCACCTCACCCAATAGGTTAGTATAAATATAAGCTTAGGTGTAATAAAAGTCAGTCTAAACGCAGAACATCTTTGATTCAGACGTTCCCGCAAACCCCATCACTGCATGGCGACCCTGCCAGTGCTGCCTATGGCGGCGCTGCGCATGGGAACATGACAGTTTTGTTTTTTTTTTTACTAATTGAGCTCAATTTAAAATATCTAATTCAAGACTATAAAATGTGGAAAGTAAAATAAGAATGTGAATATGAAAAGTGAATAAAAGACAATAGAACATTATGTGAAAAAGACATTACGGTTTGGCGTGCAAACATCTAAGGAGTGCTGGAGCGCAGGGCGCTAATGGAGCTCAAGGTTTTATGAAGTGTTGCTGGCTGCCGGGAGATGATGGTGACCGATGTGTGGTTGCTGGCAGCCGGGCGAGGATGGTGCCAGATGGATGACAAAGGAATTGCTGGGCGCCGGGAGCTAGTTCCTGACAAAGGACTACGCTGGAGCAGGAACAACAGAGGAAGCCGCCACCGATTTATATATTTTTTTTTCTTCTCGTTTTTTTTTAAAATAGAACGTATATAATCATTTAAAATTTTGTAGGTACTCTGTTGGCAACGATTTCACAATTTCTATACTTATTTAAAATTTAAATTCATTATTTTAATCAAATTAAAGCAGGTATTTTCTTCTTCAGTATCAACCTAATATTTTTTTTTCTATTTATGAGATAATTGTTTTCGTAATTGTTTTGACGTGATAATGTTTTGATTTTATTGCATTTAAATCACATAGTTTGAATTGACACCAACAATTTAACTTGAAATTTTATACATAAATATATTGAGACATTTTTCTTTATAAAATTGCGTATGTAAGTTTTCTAAAGGTACGTAAACGAGTAGACTTTAGACCACTCATCAAAGCGCTGATCAGGCAACACGTGTGTGTGGCAAGCCTTGAAGAGGTATCAGAATATCAGGTAAGCAACTAAGTAGGTTGAATTAATTTAGGTTTGAACTATTTTCTTACTTTGAGATAATGTTTTGATGAAAAGTTTGTCATACCTATTAGGTAGGTACTACTAATCATAGATGGATGAAAAACGAATAACTTAAGTATTACTTGGTTTTGTAAATAGGCAAATTTTGGGACTTTTGATTTTTTTTTTACTGCTAAATATTATTGAAAATTAATAAGTCAGATTGCATAATTCCATCCTGGTCGTATACAAACATAAAAAGTTACATTCAAGAGTTCTTGTATTATTTTTATAAGTTACTGATTTTTTTTTTCCGTCAGATTGCGAATATGACTATAATACTTAGGTAGTAGTAGGTATTCCAATATACTTTGAAAATACATTGAGATAAAAATGTCGTAAAAATTAATACAATTATAATACTCAGTTTACATAGCAAATACCTACTCTATATTTACTTGGATAAGTACAATTTTTTTTTTCATTCATTAAAGTATATGCAGGGAAGTGACTAACTATAAGGTAAGTAAGTCGCGTTACTAGGTAGTATTTCGAGTTTTATTTTTCAGATAGAGTCCTTAGATGACATTCGATTTTTTTTTTCCTTTCCATGAGTACTAAACACACAGTATGTTTACTTCCATAATATTACACAGAAATACATAATATTACAGATACACGTACAAATTATTTATTTAACGTAATTTTTAGAACAAGATTGTAGAGCGCGTAAGCAGGATTCAGGTACTGTAAAAGTTATAAGTAGGTACATATAACATACTTATGATTGTTATTTAATACATGTTTTTCTTACAAAATTATAGTTCTGAAACTGTGAGATACTTATCTATTTCTACATCACTGATATTGCAGTTCCTAAAAGTCAATAAACATAGGTACCTAGGTACTAATGAAAAAAAAAAATATCTTGCCAGTTGGTTATTGTAGTTTGATTTTGTTCATCTATTACAAGGTAATACTTAGCTTGATAAACTTAAAACTTCGGATTATTTCTAAATAAAAAAAAAAATTGTAATCTAAAAGAACCATTATTGTTTTTCTACAAAAATCTGACCTAAGATTTTTTTTCTCTTTCAACATTTTAACAGCATTTTAATTTGATTGGATATTTTATTTGTAACGTTAACATACATATAAATTAGTTTATAAAATTAAACTGTATTTTTTTTTGTCAGTTTACGATAGAAAAGAACCGCATTTTACTAAAACTGTGAAATTTACTAATTTAAATAATACCTTTCATTTTAGTTACATTCTTGCAGTTAATTTTGTTCTTACTAACTACAATTTTAATATTTGTCAAAGTACCTAGTTTACCTATACTTCAATATTATTTTACTACTTGTCTAGGAATTCCTTGGAAAAAAAAATGTTAACTGTGTTGATTTGATACCTGTTTGACGCTAACTATCGAATAAAATCACAGCCTTCAGAATAAGTTTAATTTACTTTTAAAGGATTTTAATTATTTTTATGTATTTTGTTAGAAAAAGAAAGTTTAAAATTAGAAACATACATATTTACTAAGAACATTATCTAGTAAACTTATTTAAAAACTTCTTTGAAAATAATAATTATTAACTCATACAATTGTACATTAATAAATTCAGTAGATATATAACAACCGAAAACCGCTCGGGATAAGTTGGAAGGCAGACGTGTGTCGCGATTTTTGCTCCGCAATATTTTTAACGAATTTGTCACAGTCAGAACATCTTGTGATCTGTACTTATTCCCTTAGAAATCAATTTCGAGTAAGACATTCTCTGGTGCAATAAGTTCGTGCAGTATAATTGTTAGTGGTGTCGTGTGACCTACGGTCGGCATCGACGCGAATATAGTTATCTCGCTCACGCTTATCTTTTAACCACCAAGTTAAAATGAGCGTTACTCATTCTCCGACTCACTCTAACAGCAGCCTCTCCAATGCTGGATCACAGCCGGACCTGCCATCGATAAGTGCCAATGCGGAACTCATAACTGTACGGAGACGGAAAAAGCCTGAGGCCGAAAAAGACTTTACCAAGGAACTGGCGGACTTTAGGGCTGAAATTATGACTTTCCTAAATGAGTTCAGGACATCGAATGACGAGAAATTATCAGGCATGAACGATAACATTGTCGATCTGGACAATAAGATTACTTCCATCACAGCATCCATGAAAAATCTGTCTTCGGAGCACAATAAATTAAAAACAGAGTTGAGTAAGGTAACGGAATCTGTGAATTTCTTATCTAATTCACATGATGATTGGAAATCAAAGGTAAGCTCCATGACGAAAGACGTCATCGAATTAAAAAAAACTAAATCGGAACTAACTGAATGCAAGTCACAGCTCATGGTTCTTCAAAAGGAACATAATTTACAACAACAACGGGACCGTTTAAATAACCTCGAAATATCAGGTATTCCAATTAATAAAAACGAAGTTCTGTCCGAATATCTCAAGCAGATCTGCTGCCAACTTGGTGTTCAACTTGCCGCAGACGACATCATACACATCCACCGAGTGCCAACCAGATTGCCTAATAGGCCTAAGAATATAATTGTCAAATTGCAATCTCAACTGGTCAGGGATCGTATCATATCTGCCATTCGTAAAAACAAAGGATTAACAACCTCCGATATTGGCTTGCCTGGCGACGGTCAACGTATCTACATAAATGAACATCTGATTCCTTACTATAAGAAGCTATACAAGCAGGCGCGTGAAGCTGCGACCCAGTTTGGATATGCCTACGTATGGATACGTAACGGGAAGATTTTTATGCGAAAAAACGACACCTCCCCCTCTATTATAATAACCGATTACGTAGACTTAAACAAAGTGAAATGAGCATGTACTTTATTTACAGTTTGCCGATTTATAAATGTCTTTTATACCTGTTATATCGTGTCATGTGTGCTGTTATGTGTGCATCGGATAGTCAAATTGATTCGCTGTCATGTTATTATAGCTTACGCCATCCAATTTTGTACTCACACTGTCACATTGTTAGTTTTATGAATAGAGAACGAGTTCACAGTATTGCATACCTATATTATTATCATTCCCATTCAAGTCATTATATAACTCATAGACTTAATATAATATGTATATTATATTGCTTGTATACAACTATGCATATAGTTACATTTACACTACCACATACAAATAAACTGAGTATCATAAAAAAACAAATAAATCAATCGAAACCAATTAACATATTATATACATCAATCTATCGTAAATATTACACTATAATAGTTGACCTGCCGCCTTTAGCTATTCTTTCTCAAATTTTATTACAAAATATTTTCTCGGTTCCCCATGGCTAATAACGCATTACATAACACAGAATTAAAAATTTTATACCAAAACGTGCGCGGCCTACGTACAAAGTGTTTAGATTTATTTAATAATATATTATTACACGATTATGACATTTTATTATTCTCGGAAACATGGCTACAGGATGATGTCTCGAGTGCTGAGTTGTGCGACGCTAGGTACGACGTTTTCCGTTGCGATCGAAACCTAAATGCAACAAACAAAAGAACAGGCGGTGGCGTTATGATTTGTGTTCGCCGTGAACTGCGCGCCTGTGTGTGCGCCGACTGGGAGCATCGTAGTGATACTGAGGCGCTGTGTTTATCTATACCGGCGGACGCACTTGACTCGCTAGCTAATCTACATCTTGTTATAGTGTATCTGCCTCCTGATTCAGATACTTTACCGACGCGATTGAATTATGTTAGTGATAATATCCAGAACTTAGTAAACACTTATCCTACAGATAATATTATGCTAATTGGAGATTTTAATCTGCCATTTATTTCATGGTATGATGAGAATAATATGTACTGTGTCAATTATTCACCGTCACAACCTCTCTCAGAAGCTGCAACACGTTTCCTAGACAATATGAGCTATCATGGTCTGTCGCAATCTAATTTAATACACAACATTAATAACAAATACTTAGACCTTGTGTTTTGTAACTTACCTATCTCTGTTTCTCACGACCGGGCACCATTGCTTAAGGAGGACACACACCACCCGTCACTAAATATTTCTGTTATGGATTTACATGTCGTGCCATTTAAAGAAAATAATCAGAAGCGTTTCAATTTTTTTAAATGTAATTACCTCGAGATAAATGAATATCTGGATAGCGTTGACTGGAGTATCTTGCAGGATACTGACACACTTGATAACGCAGTAAACCTTTTTTATAAAAAACTTGAAGAGTGTTTCTCTCGTTTTGTACCGCTTACTAGTAAAAATATTAAATCTAAGAGATATCCAGCCTGGTATAAAAAATCCCTGTTAAAAATCAACCACGAAAAAATGAAAGCTCATAAAAAATGGAAACGACATGGAAATCCACGAGATTATGACGAATTTACACTTCTCAGAAAAAGACAAAAAACTGTCCAAAAACGTTGTTTTTTAGAATTTGCTGAAAGTGCTGAAAACTTAATACGTTATTCTCCGAAGTATTTTTGGTCGTACGTTAAAGCTAAAAGAAGAACATCTCATTATCCCAAACAATTTTCGCTATCAAGTACCCAGTATTCTGACCCTGAGGATGTGTGCTCCGCTTTTAACAAATTTTTCGAAAGTGTTTTCAATACGCCGTCAATTCTAAGCAATGCTGGTTCATTCCCTATATTTTCTCCTGTAAACGATAATGTATTGTCAAGTATTGATATTAACGAAGATATTGTAACAAAATTATTACAGTCCCTAGATAAAAATAAAGGCGCTGGTAAATAATATCCCTCCATATTTTCTTGCCTCTTGTGCTAAAAGTCTCTCGTTGCCCTTAACGATTTTGTTTCGTAAGTCACTTAATGATTGCACATTTCCATCAGTATGGAAGCAAGCCCAAATAGTCCCAATACATAAAAAGGGCTCTAAGTCTGCTATCGAAAACTATCGCCCAATATCCATTCTTTGTACTATAAGTAAAATATTTGAGAAGGTTATTTTTGATAAGATTTATCCTTTCATCTCACCATTAATCCCGCCTAATCAACATGGTTTTATGCGTCGACGCTCAACAACCTCTAACCTATCTTTATTCTCAAATTATATACTCTGTCAAATGGAGAATGGCGGGCAGGTTGACGTGATCTACACGGACTTCGAAAAAGCCTTTGATCGTGTGGATCACGACATTCTGCTTCGTAAGCTTCAACACCTAGGAATCCACGGAGACTTACTCCGTTGGGTTCGTTCTTACCTGAGCAATCGTTCTCAAGCTGTTGTTCTCGGTGGCTTTAGGTCTAATTACATCACAATACCTTCCGGAATTCCCCAGGGTTCCCATCTCGGGCCACTTCTTTACAATATTTATATCCATGATATTGGTCATGCTATTCAAAATTCTAAACATCTTCTTTATGCTGATGATAAAAAGATATACCTTACAGTCCGTTCCTTAGCTGACTGTAAGCGCTTACAAAATGACCTTAATAATCTTTATGAATACTATGTTCTTAACAAAATTACAGTCAGTACTGAGAAATGTCAATGCATCAGCTTTACACGCAAAACTAGACCAATCATGTTTACTTATAATTTCAATAATGTAGTTATTTCAAGATGCGAAATGGTTCGAGACCTGGGTGTCTATCTGGACAGGAAAATGTTATTCTCCTATCATATAGACATAATCGTCACAAACGCTTATCGTAATCTAGGTTTCATTATCCGTACATGCCGACCCTTCAAAAGCGAACTAAGTTTAAAAATTGTATACTACGCCTATGTACGAAGTATACTCGAGTACGCAAGTTCCATTTGGTCGCCTTGTTATGATAAATATATTTTGCGCCTAGAGAAAATCCAAAAAAAATTCTTAAAATATATAAATTTTAAATGCAAAAAGTTTTGTTATAATACATCATACAAGGAACTTTGTCGTGGTTATAACATTTTGACTCTTGAAGAACGGCGACAACAAACGGATATGGCCTTACTGTACGACATCATATGTAATGGGTTCGATTGCCCTGAACTTGTTGAGCAAATCTTTATTAGAACACCGAGACGTCGCACGACTCACACCACATTATTCCATGTACCATTTCACTCCACTAACTACGGGAAAAATTCGGTTTTTACGCGGATCGCTCATACCTATAATCAATTATGTCCCGATATTGATCCGTTTAACGGATCCAAACATATATTTATGTCTAAGATTAGACAACACATAAGGGGCCCAATAAATTAATGTCAGGTCATTGTAGTAATAAAATGATTAAACATTCGCGGTTTCAACATTATTATATTTTTTCTTTTGTTTTTTTTTATAAGTAGCAATATGATAATATATCACGTCTTACACCCGCACTCAGTCATTCCAATACGTATAAAGACTACCGATACTTAATTATTTGAACATTATATATATTTAGTAACCAATATATATATATATGTATACATGTGTATATGTATATATATATGTATGTATATGTATGTGTGTGTATGTATGTATATCCCTATTGAAAATGGCTTTTCTTATATAAAATAAACAAATAAATAACAAGTGTATATAGGTATGCAGTGTGTTACTTTAAAACTATTAATATACTTAAGTTAATTTATGTCAGTTAATTTAATTTGTATGAAGCAAATATCTCTATTTACTCATTTATAAGTTCTTTCAAAACATTGTCGTAACAACCAGTGGATAACTGTAATTGGCTTACAAAATTATATGTATCATGATTTTTTTAAGAAATTGTAAAACAGCTGTTGTTATCCTAAATAAATAAATAAATAAATAAATAAACAAACTCATTACCAATTTAGATTCATACATACACAAATCGAATCGAAATCGGCTAATTCGATTTCATATAAGGATTGCCTAATGTAAACAATCATGACAAACAAGAAGATAGGTACTTCTAACATGCCTTTTGTGAGAAAGTTTCAGGTTTCTGTAACGATATCTGATATGCGCTGCATAGCTTATAAATCACATCATTTAGTTAGAGGTAAAACTGTAACAGTATGCTTGTATAAACATTCCCACACATCGTGTTAGCTGATTTGCTGAGTGCGCTGTTGTATTAAGTTCGATAAATAACATTTCTTTAAGTAGGTCGTGCAGGGAACTAATGTTTCAAATTTAAATGATAACACAGAATAACAAAGAGATGATAGTATGTCACAGTATACTGAAAGGCAGTATACCTATGAGGTAGGATGAGAACATTTTGAAATTAAGTAGGATTGATTTGAAAGGGTATAGTTAAGCTGTATGAAAAATCTTTATGGAACTTTTAGTTTTCATTTAGGTACAGCATGAAATGTTTTTGGAATTTGATTGTAAGATATAAGTAAGCTGTATGAAAAATCTTTTTGTTACATCAAGTTAGCAATTAGGTACAGCATGGATGAGATTCTGGATTTAGATGATGTGTTATTAGAATGGTTTTAGTTGTTGTTGTTGATGTTTGTTTATTTAAAAAAAGTTGGGAATTATTCAGTTTTTAGTGTTATCGTATGCAATTGGACTGATCACCCATGAGCTATGTAACCTCCTATTAGCTGAATATTCATATTACGGAATGGTTTTGTTTGATGGATTCGAAAGATAAGGATATGAAATATGCTCGAATGTACGGTACACAAGTATGTTATGGTACATGGAGGGGCGGATCCTTCCATCGATCATGGTGCGAACGAGTTTTCCTCCGTGAGATGTGTTGGAGTCCAATAGTAGGCTTAAACCACGACCCCCCTAATGGCACTAAAAGTGACCATTTATGAAAATGAAGTATGTAAAGACGTCTATAAATAAAATGTGTATGTACCAAGTGTTAAAATGGATAATAAAAAAGCTGGGCCCAGGCGAATAAGCAAATAGGCAAAGGACCTATGTTGCGTATGTACCGATACTGTTGTTTATATAAGATGTATAATGATGAGTATAAAAAAAAAAATAATAACGAGCGAGAGAAGGATTTATAGTGTAGTCAAAATGGTTTAAAGAAATGAGTGACAAATAAAGTGAAATACGAAGATAAGTATATTATGTACTTATGTAACATGATTTTGAGATTGATGATTTGACTTTGAGAATATTTAACAAAAACACGGTGAGTATAGAAATGATATGAATATCAATTGTGGAGTTTTGTTTGCCAAAGTGAAAAATAACGTGTATTTTATTTTGTTAAAGGAAGGAAATGAGAGAACTTAAAATTATGAACAACATTTGAATGATAGATGATACCAATGGATAGGAAATTAATTGAAGTATGACTAGTATCATTCCTTATGGATTTTTTTTAACAACGTATATAACATGACTGACCTACTTACTTATGTTTGAAAGAATAAACTTGGTGAAAAAGAATTGAAATATAACTTATTAACTTACTTTTATATATATTCAAGAAGCGTGATTTTTTTTATTCAGTGTTTTATTTAGAAGGTTGATAAAAAAAAAATGTTTGTGGTGTCAATCAAAGCTATAAATATCCTATAGGTGAAGAATCCTAATGTTTTAGTACTGTAACAATAATAAGCATTAATATTTTTCTGATTCAAAACTAAAAATATTTTTCTTATTTGGCTGTTATTGTTGTATTGTTTAAATTACTATTGCCTATTAATTAATTATATAGGGTTGCCGACAGATAGTTTTAGTGTTTTAGAGTAAGTTTAATTTCCTTAGTAATAGTATGTACCTATTGGCAAATGAAAAATTATCTACTTTATTGGTAAAGGAAAAGGGAAATCTCCCAGAATTTAAATTTATATTTTAATCAAAATAATGGCATTTAAAATATGTAAAACACTAAGTTCTGTTTTGATATTGTTAAAGATAAAAAGTATTTGGAAAAGAAGTGATTACTTATATTCTAATTGTTATTTTTATTATAGTTTAATCTGTAATTTTGTTTGTAGTAAGATTCGAATTTAATTAAAATGTTTTTCAAATTTATTATCAACTAGTGGCCGCCCGCAACTTCGTTTGCGTGAACTTTATGACTCTTGGCTTAAAGATAGGGGTTTAAGTTTGGAATATCCTTCCTTATAGGATCTCATCCAAAAATGCTCATCACATTTGACAATTTTTCATTCCACTTCATTCCATATTTGTTATAGTGGAGCTGGGCTCTTAGAGTTCCAAACCAGATGTTCCATGATCTTTGATTTTTTTCATGGCATCATAAAATGCTCATCAATCTGAACAACTTTTGTTAAAGTGCCATTAACCTACCTCTTATAGTTTAGCTGGGCTGTTGTGGTTCTACATCAAGGAGCCTGGTCTTCAAAATATAATATATCCTATAAGTTGCCCTGATATTACAGCTATACAATAAAAAAAGTTTCATTCGAATTGGTTCAGTAGTTTCCGAGATTAGCGCGAACAAACAGACAAACAGACAAACAGATAAACAGACAAACAGACAGACAAAAATTTTAAAAATCATTCATTCATGTTCTGTTACTGTTTTTTAGTCGTCCTAAGTTATTTTGAGATAAATATCTTCAATGTACAGACACAGCTTTTTTACATTTTTATTATATGTATAGAAAAGCAAAACTTTGATTAATGTTTCAAGATAATTTTTAAAGTTCAAAAACATTTTATTAACATCTTTCTTCTTATTATATCAATAAATTGTATTAATTTCTCAATTTTTGAACCAGAGTACTATTGGAACTTTCTTCTCAAAAATAAATAGAAATTTATTTTTTCTACAAAAAGGGGGGAGGTGTAGTGTGTGACGCACCTCACCCAATAGGTTAGTATAAATATAAGCTTAGGTGTAATAAAAGTCAGTCTAAACGCAGAACATCTTTGATTCAGACGTTCCCGCAAACCCATCACTGCAAACATTCTTGTAACATTCTTTGTAAGAGTCACCTATACATAAAATATCATCTAGGTATATAACAGACCTATAGCCTCTATGTCGAAGATAATTGACTACTACCTTCATCAACTTTGTAAAAACCCACGGAGCTACGGAAAGACTATGGTCTTTCCGTAGCTCCGTGGAATTGCGTTAAACTCGTATATCTGATCATCAAATTGGAAACGAAAAAATTTGCGTTGTTTTTTAGACAAAGGAATTAAAAGATATGCCTCTTTTAAATCTATAGTAGCCATAAATCCGGATTTAGGTACGAGTTTAGCTGCAGTTCTATGATCCTCCATTTTAAAATGAGGTGCAGAAATAAATTTATTCAGGGATTTTAGGTTTAAAATAATCCTTTTATCCCCATTGGGTTTAGATATCAAAAAATTTTTTGAAATAATATATAATAATAATAATAAATTGTTTATTTAGTAAATGAGGGCAGATATCATTACAATACATAAGAACTTAACACTATAGTAAAACCAGAGTATTTTTGCCTGAGCTAGGTTGAACCTGTGTTTCAGGCTATACAAATTATACAATATAAAAGTTCACTTATTAATTAACAGTTATCTATAAATTTAAATAGAGACACAAAGAGAAGATATAGTGGAAGTAAAATACAATAATAAAAACTAAACTAAACTTTTGAAAAACTAATCTTATTTACAAACTGCAAGTAGAAGTTCGGTATCGTCGTAAGGCAGTGTTTTAAAATATTTAATGATTTAGTACATTTACATGTTATTGTAGTATTACGTAAAATTGCTTGTTAAACATTTTTTATCACGATTGACAAAGACACGTTTGCATCAGCAGTTTTGTAAACTGGGCTAAAGTCAATGTTGCAAATATCACGTTCGAGTTTGTTTACATTTATATTGGTCTTTGCGAGGCGAGATTTTTGTCTAGGAAGCGATAAATTTAGGGTTAGTAAGACAGTATCAAGGTCGGTTATATTAGAATTAGTAACAAGTGCATTACACGGGAAATTAGACTTTACCATCATATGATCGAGACATGACCCACTTTGATGTGTCGGCAATGTATGTGCGGGGAGAAGCCCGTAAAAAAAAAAAAAAAAAAAAAGAGGTAAAAGCTGACTATATTTTTAAATACGCTACGAATGTTTTGTGTTAGTAAAGTAAAAGATTTTTATAGAGAGAGATACTGTTTGCAGTCATTTCACACAACATTGATTCGGATACAGATAATTTATCTAATTCATTAATTACATTGATATCCATGTTATAAATTATATAAAAACTTATAACTAAAGTTCTAAGCTAAAATATAGTAGGTGGCGCTCTTAGGCGCCCTCATAATCTACCGAGTTGATATACCTAATTTCGGCAGCTTTTCTGGCCGGGCATTCAGCGTCTCCAGTCTTGTGGTTGCCAGGTTTTCTGAAGCGCAAACACGATGCACATTTCGGTGGATCCGCGTTCTTTTGACACTCTTTCACCGAGTGGCCGTCTACACCACAGTGTCCACACGTAGGGGAGGTAGCCTTACATGTCTTGGCCGCATGTCCGTATTGCTGGCAATTGTAGCATCTCGTCACTAAAGTAAAATCCCTAACAGGACAGGAGGTCCAGTTAATAAAGATCCTGTCTTGGGTGATTAGTGCTTTACGAACGACGGCTGACACTTCAAGGACATAATTGCAGGTTTCTGCGCCTTTTCTTCCCGATTTGTGGCTCAGGTTTGCAGAGGCCAAGAAAGAATCCCGGGACAAGGTTGGAACTTTTTCTGCCACGTTCTGTTCGAAAATGCATTTAAAAACGTCATTTTCGGACATAGATGAGGGCACTCCCATTATTGTAATGCGAGGTTTGCGCTTGTTGGTTTCATCGACAGAAAGACCGGAGCTAGCAAATTGGACTGAGCTTTTTAGTTTTTCTAGGTCCTCTTTGGTCTCAGTGCTGATGACTACTCCTCCATTTCTTGTCTTTCGGACCCCTCTCACCTTTAATTTTAAATCTTCCGGGCTTATTATCTTTTGTACTAGGTGTTTTGTATCCTCGCTTGTTTTGGTTGTATCGCTTGGAAAAATTGATACAGAGCTTATAGGGGTGGGGCGTAAGAAGCGATTAGTGCCACTTTTAACCATGTCTGCAAAGGATTTACTTACAGCTTCTGGTTGCTTGCAGGACTCTTGTAAAGTCAGTTTGACTTCATTGAGGGCTTTCAGTAGGACTTTTTCTTCATTCTGGGTTTGGAGAGCGGAGTAGGTTTGAAGAGCTTTCTGCTTAAGGGACTGGTACTCGACAGCCATTTGGCTAGTTCCATGGCCGACCTTACGGCAAAGTCCACTAATTTTTAATTTTTGGTCGCTGTTTAGCTTGCCTTCATTAGCGATATTACACACCTCATTTAGTAATCCCTCGATAGATCGAAGCCAGCTCTGTATATTCGAGGTGGAAACCACTTCCATAGCTCCCTCAAGGTCCTGCTGCTGGTTTCCTGGAGTGCGGGGCGTCGGAGTCGGAGGCGGGGAGCGCTGCGTCATCGAGCTCCTATTAAAGGGGCTGTCAGTAGACATCTTTATCTAATATAATTACGATTTAATACTGTTCATTTCACTATATATCTTAATCTGCATAAAACTTCTACACACTTAACAAGGTCACTATAAAAATATTGTCAATTTATGTTAATTAATAATTGAGCGAAGAGCACGTCTGCGTTTGACGAGTGCACGAGATGAAAATCGACAATACATATTTTAAATGAAAGAAGAATGAAATGAAGTCATCGTGAGATCTTTGATATGAGGTAATAGCGCCAAGCTCTAAAAATTTGCTTATTGCTTGCAACATAATCTTGTCGATCCTTATCGGCTATACAACTATCCGGACTAAACGAATGTTTTACTTTCTTACTAAATTGGACTGTATAACCTTTCGATATCCACTTAAGTATAAGCGGATTATTCGAGATCCTTTGCCAACAATTATAAAAATACTGGATCCTGCCAGGATGTTGTACCTCTATTGTTGGTGAGCTGGGGCACGTTGTTTGTTCCCCACCGGTGGTTTTTGAGGAACAGCAACTGATTGGACTCTCCGAGGGGCCGAAGTTGTCTTCTTGTGACCCCCTCTCCCCCTCTGGCCGACGGGAAGCGAGGAGGCCCTCCCCAGTTTCCCTGAGGGCGGTAGCGGCTTGTCGACGGCTGGTATGCAGGTATTTTTGGGATTGGTGCAGGCTTATTTATTTGCAGTCCGTGTTTTTCAATCACCTTAGTCGCCTTTATTTTATCCGAAAGCTTTTTTCCAAAAAGCATGTCATCACGCTCTACGTCTTGCATTATATGCAAAAAAGATTTGTCTTATCCCGGGTTGATGAATTTTTTTTTTGCTTCGGTTTCTGTGTGATGCAAATCACATAAAATGCGACAGCCATCGCTGAAAAACTTGATTGCCTGTACTCGATCTGTACTCGATCTGTGTCATCGAATAGTAATTCTAGGACCTTATGAAGGGCTGATATGCCCTGGCCCAGTTATTGCTGGACTTCTTCTACCCTTTTATCCCGTGCTCGGGTGCCCTCGTTAATTGCGGCTGAGATTTCCGGGTTTAACTTAGGCGCCTGTAACAAGGAACAATTTTCCGGTACCTGATAGTCCTTAAGAAGCTTCGACTTAGCTTCCTTTTCTAACTCTTTTCATAAAATTGGCAACCAGAGGCTAGCCAACTTTTCGTGGATTTTCGGACCGAACTGAGGGGCGTCCTCCGTAGCATCACCCAAAGCTGTGAGGATCTGCGGGTCCAATTCTGGGATAGCCGGTTGTTCAGGATCGTCCGTAGTTTTTCCAACCACTAAAACCTCATTTGTGCCAGTCTGACTTGAGATTTCTTCAAGGTCATGTTCAGCAAGGTCGAGATGTTCGATATCTAAAACAACAAAATGAGTAGGTAGCGAAAAAAATGTTTCCACTTATTTTTGTCTATTTAGCGCAAATTGCCATCGTGAGGATACACGATCCCCCTCCGGCATGCTACTATAGGTACCTAATCATAATATTTTTACAATAATCTCTTGGATGATTGCAAAATACCATCGTGATAACACACGGTTAACCTCCAGGTATAAAACTTGTCTTCGTGATGACACACGGTCAACCTCTAGGCTGGTAAGATATCTACCCCCACTGAACTAAAATCACTTCACTTATTAAATAGTATAAAATATGTAACTAACCTGAGTTTTCATCCGATTCCTCAGACGGTGACGAATAAATAATTCGTTTACGTCTGCACGGGGTACATCTTCCTCCAACCTACGTAGTTTTCGTTGGTAACGTTCAATTTTTTCAAGCCTACTTCGCTTCGGCATGACTTCTCTTTTTTTTTGGAACGTGCTATCACTGCCGCGCACGGAAAAAGAATGAGGTGATCGTTGAGCCACAGAGCTCGCTATAGAGATGCTAGTAAAAAAAAAAGGGGAATATTGATTTTAAAATCGATTCGATAAAACGTGCGTAGAATGCCGTGTAGGATAAAAGTACTACTTAGTTATTATTGTATCTTCGAATGAAGCGATGAAATATAATCCTACTACTATTATAAAGGCGAAAGTTTGTAAGTAAGTATGGATGTATGGATGTTTGTTACTCTTTCACGTAAAAACTACTGAATGGATTTGAATGAAACTTTACCACAATATAGCTTATACATCAGAATAACACATAGGGTACAATTTATAAAAATATATTGTGTGGATTGTCCAAAATATGACGGTAAGTATCAATAATTAACTCCACGCGTACGAAGTCGCGGGCGGCCGCTAGTCCTACTACTATTATAAAGGCGAAAGTTTGTAAGTATGGATGTATGGATGTTTGTTACTCTTTCACGTAAAAACTACTAAATGGATTTGAATGAAACTTAACCACAATATAGCTTATACATCAGAATAACACATAGGCTACAATTTATAACAATATATTGTGTGGATTGTCCAAAATATGACGGTAAGTGTCAATAATTAACTCCACGCGTACGAAGTCGCGGGCGGCCGCTAGTAGGAAATAAAGAGGTAAACAATGTTAATGAGAGCTGCAATATTAAAATACAATCTATTCACAGTCAATTCAGTATTAGCTTCTCATGTCTTGTGTTACAACAATTAACAGGACACTTGCCGAAATTGCCCGTCGATATAACTTCATTAAACATTCCAAATAATATTCAATTGGCTGATCCAATGTTTAATAAGCCAGGTCCTATAGACGTTATAATAGGCGCAGACCTATTCTGGGACATTTTAGGCAACGAACAATATTCCTTAGGTGTCGATAAGCCTAGGTTAAGAGATTCACGGCTAGGATGGTTAATATCCGGTCCGATTCATTCGGGTATCTTAAATAAAACAATTAATTGCAATCATGCTATGATTCCATCACTTGATGACGATAATATTGATAAAAGGTTAACTAAATTCTGTGATTTAGAGGAAATTCCCCAAAACTCTTTAAGTAAATCTAGTCTATAACATGTATTTTTTTTAGGTATCGCTAAAAAAAATACATAATATAATATAATATTTTCACTACATCACATACATTGGCCTGACTCTGAGATAGGTAGCTCAAGCACCTGTGTTACAGATATCAGAACCAACAGTGGTATTACAAATATATACGTATAATACTTTTCTTTTGTAAATACATACTTATAATACATAGAAAACACCCAGACCAATACAAAACATGTTCATGCACACAAATGTTTGTACTGTGCGGGGATCGAACCCGCAACCCTTGGCCCAGACGCAGCATTCACTACCACTGAACCAAACGGGTCGTCGAATGTAATACATGTTATAGACTAGATTTCGATCTTGAATTTCTGACTTTTATTTAATGTTTATAGTTCATTAGGAAAAAAATATAACGTAAACATCGATTTAATGCAAAATATTGGATAAACTACGAAACTAAACACTTCAGATGACTGATTTTTTAATATACAATACAATACAATGTACACTACAATCCCTGACGAGGAATTGTTGTTTCTTGGGTTTATAATTTTTTTATTAGTAATATTCTGTTTTTTCTATACGCGAGCGCGAGTACTCTCTGTATGCTCAAGGCCATTAGCGCATGTACAAGCCTTAAAGGTACATTCTGTAATAATAAGTAAGGATATTATTGATTTCGAAAGATATTCATCTACTAATAGATTGCAAAGATCATTTGCGTACGCGCGACGATTCATTCACAATCTTAAACATAACAAACAGGATCGGCGCGTAAGGTATCCTAGCACCTGACGAATTGCGTGACTCATTGCACTCGCTATGCGTTATCGCCCAGCGGCAATCATTCCCTATTGAATACGAGCTGCTCGCGAACGATGAATCTATAAATAGCAAATGTAAGATATTATCTTTATCACCATTTTTAGATAACGAAAATATAATTCGTGTAGGTGGTCGCCTAGATGCGTCGTGCTATAGCTATGGTAAGAAGCATCCTATATTGCTTCACGCTTCACACAAATTAACCAAATTATTTTTTGAAAGGGAACACATAGATAAAATGCACGCTGGTCCACAGCTATTGTTAGCATTGCTTAGGGAAACAATGTAGCCAGTCAACGGTCGTCATTTAGCAAGACGTACCGTCAACAACTGCGTGCGGTGTAGGCGGTTACGAGGTGTTACACTAAAACCTTTGATGGGTGACCTACCACCACAATGCGCAGATCCAGATTATCCCTTCTCATCTGTTGGCTTGGACTTCGCCGGCCCATTTTATATACTTAATCGCAATTCAATTCAATTCAATTCAATTTATTTATTGCGTATCACATTACAATTAGGTACATAGGATGGAATAAGCATGAAGGTATACATGTGACGCCCTGTAAGGGCATAGCAAAAAGAAAACATGGAGGGCCTATTTGGTATCATATTACTAGCCTATTTCTAATAATCATTAATTCTTAAGTATAAAATGTTATTTTAACATTGAGCATTATTTATAAAATTCTTCCTCATAAAATCAACAAATTAACGTAACAAAAAAAAAATAATACAATATCTAACAAAATCAAATAAGTTACTCATATCAAGTACTACACAGCTAATCAATATCACGCACTATTATCCTGAAAGAATTCCTGTATAATTATTATAATAACATTTATTTATGAGATAGGCTTTTAAGATCCTAGTAAAATGTGATGGTTGGTGTATGTCTTTTATGGAGTTCGGTAGATGGTTATAAATTTTAATTGTCATAACATGTGGGCTAGAAGAGACTAATTTTGATTTGGAGAACTTTAAGTTTGGAGAAATTGCCGTCGCCCATGGACACTTGCAACACCAGTGGAATCACAAGTGCGCTGCCAACCTTTTGTCCCCTTCTCTCCCGAGTGGGCCTCCGGTACCCTCACTCACTCGGCGAAACACAGCACAGGGGCTGCTTCACGCCGGTTTTCTGTGAGGCAGTGGTATCACTCCGGTCGAGCCGGCCCATTCATGCCGAAGCGTGGCTCTCCCACAGTTGGATCTTATTATATATTGGAGTTGGATATTAGGGGGCGTCCATAAATTACGTGAGGTGTTTTTTTAAATTTTGTGTCCCTCACCCCCCCCCCCTGGTGAGATGTCGTGAGATTTTATTCAACCCCCTCCCCCATCCCCCAATCTCACGTGAGGTTTTTTAAAATGTGGGTTTCTTACGTAAACGCGTTGGATTGTTATTGTAAAAAGAAAAAAAAATTGCTTCGTGCTTTTATTTACGACTAGTTAAGACTAGTAATCAATATTGCTGAGAGTTATAAGTGTAATAAAAATTTAACAATAGAATATACTTAAATCGTGACTACTGTGATTAAAAAAATAATATCTACTCTAATTCAGTCCATGGAGAATCATGCGCGGTCTCAAGAGAGACTATTGGAACCAACATGTCCATATGATTTTCAGTAAAATCATCTGCTCCTTCAACTTCGTTCCGATCTAGCCACTCTAAGCCGTTGGCGCTTGCGCACAGTAACTCATTATCTCGTCTTGTGACAATCCGTGAGGGTCGCACTTTGCGGAACATACGCGCTTGCTTGAAGCTAATAGCTGGTGCAATGTGGGCTGCTCGCCTGTGCTCTGCAGCTCTTGTGATAGATGCAAAGTAAATACCGCATGTACTGCAGCATCTTTTCTCTAAATCATCATGTACACTTGGGCAATAGAGATCATAAGGCGTGCTGATGAAGGCATTCAGCGGTTGAATCGGTAGGCAGTGGCGTATTAGAAATGGAGCAAATGACTTTCCGTCATGCTCTTTAAAGTCCGGAATTGTCAAATGTCCATCAACCTGAGTGATAGGGTATGGAGGTGGAAGAAAACGGTCGTGAAGAATCATATGCAGATCACTCCGGCGTGGGCTGCAGCACTTCTGGTCATCGCATTTCACAACCTAAAAAAAAATTAAGAACAATTTCCCTTTGTAACTCTTAATAAAAATTTGTTGACATTCGCGCTCGTTAAAAAATTAAAAAAAAATAAAATAGGCACGCATAAAAATTTGATATGAACCAACTGCAATGTACCTGGAGTAAATATTGGCTCTCTCTAACGTGCTCAGTGTACCATTCTTCGGCTGGCAGGTCTGGAACGCTGGAAGTGTCATTATTCGGGTCTATATATTTAGCGACTACTTCGTGTCCGTCAATGCACACTGCAGACCATTATTTCAGCCAAAATATCCCCTGCCTTTTTGAAATTATCTTTTTCCAGACTTTCGTCTAATGTTCTGCCGCTGGAGTCAAGATGTGTCCCAAAAGAATCATGGGGAAGAACAACGCCTGTTAGTTCTCGACTGAGTGGAGCCATGCGTCTCTCTACTCTGTTGAATGCGCTCCTACCAGGGGCATTAGTTACAATAAATACTGCGTCCAAATCATATTGTTTAAAATGCTCTATGGCGTGTGCGATCACTTTGCGATATCGCGGATTCTCGTCAGGCCCACCGTCACATGAAATTATAAGAACAGGTTTAACTTTGCTGTCTATATTCTTCATGAATTTGGAAAAAGACTCAATTGTTAAAAGAGTGTCCAAGTCTTGAGCGTGACTAGTTGCAGTTGACGAAGAGTGCTTGCCACTTCGTATTGCTATGTAAGTTGGTCCACTATATGAAACAGCTTCTGGTCGTCCCATCTCATTGGGTTTCACTTCACACAAAGCATACACGCTTGGAATTAATTTGTGTCCCGAAGCAATCACAAAGTCGTGATCTGGTAACGACACTTTATATTCAACGTGCATTAATAATGGCGCCTGCTTGTTTGCCGCTGTCAGGCCGATAGGAACGCGGGCTTTGTCATCCTGAGATAAAAAAGTTACGGAGTCAGGACCAAGTACTGAGGCTATCGTTTCCAGCGACCTTATGGAGGCCACAGAAAAGTATTGGTCTTGGTGTGCCTTATGATGGTCAGCTTCAGGACGACTCAGCTTCACCGGCACAGTCACTACATGGCGCTTACCTTCTCGTGTATTTGCCCGTCTAGGCAACAGTCGAATATAAGTAGCACTTCGTGAAATATTAAATCCCAGCTCGCTTAGTTTATTTGTAAGATCTGAGAGCGTATGGACCGTGCGAACTATCTCACAACGACGTCGCTCTTCAGCAGAAGCACCAAACAGGGCTAAATCACTTATTGTTTTTAGCAATTCAGACTGTTCTTCTTCTAAGCGTGGGCGTCCAGGGCCAGCACGAGGCGTCAACGACTTAGCTGCATCGGGATTCTTTGAACATAATTCAATTATTTTTTGTTTTTTATTTTTTCTGTGCGTCATAGAGTACACTCTCTGATTTTCTTTAAGCTTCAGCTTCTTCTCACAAATGTCAATTTCTCGCCGCAAATTACATGCTTTATCAAATTCAGTGCCGTCAGCTACAAGAGACCCTTTGCGCCTTTCCGTTAAGTCAAGCTCCATATGCAGCTTAGCAATCTTTTTCTTTATAGTATCTTGTGCTGGAGTGGGACGTACGTTGGATGGTGTAGTGTTCGATATAGATTCATCCTCATCATCGCTGATCACAAGAGGCTGATTTTTCCGTTTCGAAGCGCCTGTGAAATGCAGAAAACTTTTATTTAGAATAGGAAAAAATGAAGAAAACGTCACCTATAGAAAGAAAGACGAATACAAACCTGCCGGTTGAGGGCCAACGTCCAAATCTTGATCTCCTGACTGCTGGTCATTAATCTCATCCTGAACCGCAGATTCCGCGTGTTGAATATTATGATCGTTGATCTGAACCTGACCTGCACATTCCACGTTTGGAACACTCTCAGTGCTTGTCCCAGCCTGAATCGAAGAACTGTTAGAGATCTTAGTGTTAGTCTGAAATCAAAGCATCATAATAAAGAAATGAATCTAATAAATTACAAAGATAAATTTTAACACAAAATTGAGAAATATTGAATTACTAGCTGACCCGGCGAACTTCATACCGCCTTATTTTTCCGTTAATATTTTCTAAATAACTTCTATTTTATTTTATACAAACCTTGTCCTAGAAAGAACAAAAACAAAAAAGTAAGAATCATCCAATTTGGTTCAGTAGTTCAGAAGATATGCGCGTATATACATTTCATTTTTGTAGTTATGATTTTAGCATATTTTATCAAGAATTTCACTGTTTCAGTTTTTTTTATGCTATTAATTGTAACAATAAAGTTAATATAAAAAAAGTATTTTCTTAAAAAAATATATTTAACCTACCTTTTGAAGGAATGCTAAAGTAGACCGAACTTTTCTCTCAGTGGCTTCCCTGAGAAACCGTTCAATCTCATGTTGAATGTGATGTATTAACTCTTCTTTCTTCGGGAATTTTTGCTTCGCTGTATTCCATAATTTTATCACATCGTCCTGGCAGGACTTCTTCGTCTTATAGACGTATCTTTTGACGTATGCGTTATAAAAATCTTGATAACTCATTTTAAATTAGTAAGAGCATGCACTGAGTCGAGTAAAACATTTACAAGAATAAACAAAGCAGGTTGGAACCTGTCCGTGTGTCGCTTGTACGCTCTCGTTCATTGAGTCGCGCGTTCGGCTGACAGTGGCGCGAAAACAAAGGACGGGCTACACTGTACCGTAAGTTGAGCTATTTGGTATAAAACAAATATGGTGGTTTGACGTCAGTAGATGTATAACGTCGAAGTATGAATGAAATTATTCTCTTTCGAACGAATTAGTGAATAATCTTAATCGTATTACGATTACGCTTAAGATTAAATCTTAAGCATGTACAATCTGGATTAAATGGACCAAAATAGTATAATTTTTTTTTGTTTCAATCAGAAAAAAAATTGCGTGATATTTGCCGAGACCCCCCCTCTCTCCAACGTAAGATTAGATGAGATTTGACTCGACCCCCTCCCCCCCTTAAACATCTCACGTAATTTATGGACGCCCCCTTATAGGAAGGCAAAGTGATCACCGCCGCCCATGGACATCAGCTAAACCAGAAGGAGTGCGGATGCGTTGCCGGCCTTTAAGGAAGGTATAGGCTCGTTTCTTGAAGATTTGAATGTCGTACCGGTTCGGAAATACCGCTGCGGGAAGTTGATTCCACAATGAGGAGGTGCGTGGCAGAAAGTGTCGAGTAAAGCGCACGGCAGTGGACCGCCATCCATCCAGGTGGTATAGATGGAATCCGAGTTTATGGCGTGTAGTGCGGTGGTGAAATTTGGCTGCGGGTATTAATTCGAACAACTCCTCGGAGCACTCACCATGATAAAGGCGGTAAAAGACACATAGAGATGCAACATCTCTCCGCAGTGCCAGAGAATCTAGGCGAGCAGTGAGATTCTCGTCGCTGACTAATCGAGTTGCGCGACGCTGGACGCGATCAAAAGGGAGGAGCTGATATTGGGGTGCCCCGGCCCAGAGATGGGAGCAGTACTCCATGTGGGGCCGAACTTGAGCCTTATAGAGCTGAAAGCGTTGGGTTGTCGTAAAGTACCACCTTGCTCTGCCGAGAACACCCAGTTTCTTAGAGGCTAATTTAGCCTTATCCTCTAAATGACCCCGAAATTGAACATCACTCGATATATCGACGCCAAGAATCCCAATACTCGTTTTGGCGTTAAGGTGAGTGTCCTGAAAGTGAAGGGAAACGACAGAAGTGGTTTTCTTCGCAGTGACCGCGCAAACTTGTGTTTTTTTGGGATTGAATTCCACCAGATTCATGTCACCCCAACTCGATACATGATCTAGTGTATTTTCAATAACGGACACAAGTTCTTTCCGACACTCGTCGACGTGGGCCCGAGAAACCCCTGCATGGCCGGAATATGAGGCATCGCCCGTACTGTCATCCGCATTACAAAAAATGCTACTGGTATGTAGCATGTCATTGATATGCAGGAGGAACAGAGTTGGGATAGCACACAGCCTTGGGGTATACCAGCATTCACAGGTTTTAGGCCTGAGCATGAGCCGTCGACGATTTTTTTTTTAGATTGATGCTACGACCCGTGAGAAAGCTGTGCACCCATTCGCACAGTTTCTCAGGCAACCCATAAGCAGGAAGTTTCGAGATGAGCGCTTTGTGCCAAACCCGATCAAAAGCCTTCGCAATGTCCAGGCTTACTGCCAGGGCCTCCCCCTTGCTTTCAATGGTCTCCGCCCATCTATGCGTCAAGTAGACGAGGAGATCACCAGCCGATCGACCCCTACGGAATCTATATTGGCGGTCATTGGTGAGCTGGTGTTCCTCAAGGTGGCTCAGAAGCTGACGGTTAATGATGGACTTCATTATTTTTGAGAGCAAGGAGGTGATTGCTATGGGTCTGTAGTTACCAGGATCAGAGCGGTCTCCCTTTTTAGGGATCGGGTGCACTAAAGCCGTCTTCCAAGACTTGGGAACCACGCCCAGCGAGTAAGAGTGTCGGAAAAGGCGCGTTAGGACTGATAAAGTGGGGTCTACAGGATTCCGTTTGTTTTATAATTGTTAAAATTCTTAAGCATTTTTTTTGTAGAATGAATACTTTTTCAATATCACAGGAATTTTTCCATATGGTTATAGCGTAGGATAGCCTTGAGTACGCATAAGAGTAGTACGCGGTGAGGGCAGTCTTAAAGTCCGTCACTCTTTTAAGGCGATAGAGAGCATTGATAAATGACGACATTTTTTTTAGCAATTGCTGAATGTGTGGTTTCCAGTTTAAATGTGTGTCTAAATCTATACCTAATAATGTAGCTGAGGGCACTGATTGTATTTTCGTTTTTTTATAGTGATAAGCTATCGGCAACGCAGATTTTTTGGTAAGGTTTAAATTGAATAATTTTAGTTTTATGTAGATTTAGTTCTAAATTATGTGATTTGAGCCAAATTACAATTCTTTCAAGGGTGCTATTTAATTCATCTTCTAATTCGGTTATATTTGAACAGGGGATTAGGACTGAAACATCATCAGCAAAAAGTACGGTATGATCGTCTAATATGTTTGGGAGATTATTGATGTAAATTAGAAACAGGATGCATCCCAGGACGCTGCCTTGTGGTATTGAACCGGATACTTGGACCCTATCCGAATGCGTATGTGAGATTTCGCCAGTTTCTAGGTTGGTGTTTTCAATCTCTACGTACTGAACACGGTTATTGAGATAGGATTTGAACCATAGATGAGTTATGCCTCTTATACCTGACTGATATAACTTATCTAATAATATTTCATATGAGACTCTATCATAGGCTTTGCTCATATCAAGCAATAGACCTACAGCATATTTCTTGTTATTTATTTCCTCGAAATGTTGTTTTCACATAGTTGTTTTTTTCACATAGTTATATATAGCTAGTGTAGTAGAATGTTTTTTTCTAAATCCGTTTTGGTTTTTATGTAGTATATAAAATTTTTTGTAGAATGAATACAAACGACTTACCATGGCAGATTCAAATATTTTAGCAGATGTTGGCAGTAATGCGATTGGGCGATAATTATTAATATCCGTGATTTGACCTTTCTTATGGATAGGTTTTACTTTAGATATCGTTAAAACATCTGGGAACGAACCCTCTGTAAAGGATTGGCTGATTAGTAGAGTATACGGGGTAGTTAGAAGATCGACACAGCTTTTTATTAAAATGGGAGGGATTTCGTCCGTACCAAAAGATCTTTTATTTAAAAATAAAAGGTTACTTATGATTTTTTTCAGTTCTCTGGGTTCAACTGGGTTTAGAAAAAACGTATTTTCTACATAAGTGGTAGGCATTTGTGTATTGTTTGGCAGGTCAGTTTGGGAGCTTCCAATAGATCCGAAAATAGTATTGAACGCATTTGCAACTTGCCTGGGGTCTGAAAGTATATTTTTATCTGTTTTTTTTAGCGTTATGTTTTTATTGTTGTGTTTGATTTTGTTTGTTTCAGTTTATTATTTGCCACATGGTTTTATTTTGAGATTTTTCAAGCTAAAATTTATTTTTTATTCGTTTCAATTCATTTACAACTTTTCTAAGTGTTTTACAGTATTTTTTATAGTATTGTTTTATGGATTCATTTTTTGACTTTGATACCAAAAACTTTAATAATCTTTTATAGCGGCAAGATGTTTTTATACCAGGTGTCAAATGTTTTGCCTGCGATTTAATTTTTATTTTAATATTTGTTTTAGGTATACACTCGTCTAAATTTTTTTGTATGATATTATTAAATAAGTTATAATTTTCATTTACATTTTTATCGTTTCTAATTATATGTTCCCAAACAATTTTTGAAATATTTTCTTTAAATTTATTTATATTTGCTTCGTTATAAATACGTTTATACATTGATTTTTTTCTTAGTCTTTGACGCCAAAGCGAATACCACGTTTTTGGAGCCTCTCTAACAATTTATTCATAATTCAAGTAAAAATTACGTTTTGCGTTCTAAAAAAGGTCCCATTGTGTAGCTGGTGTCCTGATACAGTATATTCAAAACAGTGCCAATATCTAAGTTTCGTGATTCTCAAGATATCATCAAAATATTGTGCATTCAAACAGTGTTCATCTTCAACATTTTGACGTGTCCGCCATAGATAGTGCGTGTGACTTTCGCGGTTACGTGTGACGCGGACGGGTCATAGTTGCGTGCACTGCGACGTACGCGTGAGTCATTGCGCCCGGTGCCCATCTGTTCTCATAGTTATACCGATACAGAAGGCGCGCTCCGTTCGTCGATTCAATTTGCTTCTGAGAAGATAGTGTCTCATCATGAATTGTGCAGGGTGCAAAATTATGCTGAATAGCGATAACTCGTTGAAATGCAACACATGCGAATCGTTTTACTGTCTAGAATGTCTAAACTTTGGGATGGTAAATAAAGCGAGCGAGCTCAGCTCTGAACAGCTCTCCGCATTGAAATGCCCCTCATGCACTAATGTTTCTCGAAGACGGCGCGACAAGGAAACTTCGTCATCCTCTTCCTCGGTTCTTTCGCCGTATAGTGATAAATCGAAGCCGAGCAGCGCTATAACTTTGGATAGTATCAGTAAATTGCTCGACCAAAAGTTGGCCCCTACGTCTGGAGCAATGATCGAGTCTCGTAAAGTGCTAATCAAAGAGGTGAAGGATTTAATTAATACGGAGATGAGTAAAATAGCCACCGAATTAAGAAACGAATTCTCTAAAACCACAGAATTTATTATGAACGAGGTAAAAGATCTCAAAAGCACCATTTCCCAGAAAGACGACATGATCAAGACACTTCAATCCGAACAGAGCCAGTTGAATAATGAAATATTATTGATGCGTCGTAGATGCTCTGTAATTGAAAAACAATCGCTTGCCAGAAATATTGAGGTGCAATGTGTACCCGAGGATCGGAATGAAGACATCCTAACCCAGTTTAAAACACTATGCACCACAATAAAGCATCCCATAGCCGACTCTGATATTCACGCATGCCGTCGAGTGGCAAAAATGGACAACAACTCAAAGCGCCCTCGCAACATTGTTGTTACCTTAACGTCACCTCGCCTTCGCGACGCATTGTTATCGGCTGTGCATCGGTTTAACAAAGAGCAAAAAAATGATAAGCTTAACACACGCCACATCGGCTTACCAGGCGAAACTCGGCAAATCTATGTTTCCGAACATTTGGCCCCAGAAACTAAGCAATTATATGCGGCGACCAGACGTGCTGCAAAGGACAAAAACTACGCATTCTTCTGGGTTAAATACGGACAAATTTATTTGCGAAAAAACGACAAATCCGATGCTATCCGGGTAAAGGATATGGACTCCTTAGTAGCACTTAAGTGACTACGTACTTTAATTTTAATTTCTTATTTATTTCATTGTTCAAACAGTTATAAAAGTGTTTTTTTAAATATATCACTAACCTCCTCCTATGTAACCATTGTTAAATTTAGAACGATTATCTTCAATGTTTACTTTCTGACATTAATAACCTGTATTGATTTTATTACTCATGCAAAATACTCCATTAATCAACTATGTAAAAAAAAAGGGCATGTTTCTATGACGGTTCTCTTAAATTTATGTATTTACGACAAATTAAATCTCAGTAACCCATTCACACTGGAACATAATATGTGCGTGTGTATTACGCGGGACTCGAACCGCGCGCTGTGCGGTACGTGTGCGCACGAGCGTCCGGTCTCTCGGAATGAATTGAGAAGCGAGGCGGCCGCGGCCGCGTTCCCTATAGCGCAGCAGCTTTGGTTGCTCACTTACAACTACATGTACTTAACATATACCTGCATAATGTACCTTCTCACAATATTTATGTTTATGTTTAGGTATTACGCACTGATAACAATGTTTGGTCTTGCAAATAAAACTAAAAATGGCTTCTAATAACTTGTTGATATATTATCAGAATGTGAGAGGACTTCGTACTAAATGTTTAAACCTTTATAATAATATACTTGCTGAGAATTATGATATTTTATTACTTACAGAGACATGGTTGCAGAGTGATGTTTTGGACAGTGAGGTCTGTGATGCGCGATACGATGTCTTTCGATGTGACAGGGATTTGACTTTGTGCGGTAAGGGGGGCGGTGGAGGAGTGATGATAGGTGCTCGCAGGGAACTCAGAGCGTCAAGGGTGGATGAGTGGAAAAGCGACACAGCTGAATCTCTTTGCGTGCGAATACCGGCGGTTTCATTGACGTCACTATGTGATCTATTTATCATTATTGTTTATACGCCACCAAACTATGGCGGATTCTCTGCGCGCATCGATAATGTTTTAGAAAATATCTCTAACCTATTAGATAAAAATCCATCTTGTCACTGTTTATTAGTAGGCGACTTTAATCTCCCTATCATAAAATGGGAAGCGGACGGGTACACTATACAACAGGGGAGTACTGAGTTACAAACCTGTGCCGCAAATTTATTAGACCAGCTTCATTTTCTAGGCTTTCTTCAATATAATTTTATTTCGAACTCGAAAAATAATAGTTTTAGATCTTTGTTTCAGTAATCTTCCCTTAAATATCATTCAGCCTGCCCAACCATTAACTAAAATAGATATCTACCACCCCCCACTCATTATAGATATTCTGGACTTAAAATATAATACATTTAAAGAAAAAAATAATGCGCGTTACATGTTTCACAGAGGAAATTACGAAGAACTAAATAAGTACTTAAGTAATATTGACTGGCAAAGTATTTTCACATTAGAATCAATCGAGGATGACGTTAGTGCTTTTTATGAGACGTTGCAAGAGTGTTGTGATCTTTTTATACCGTTATCTGGCTCCTCTTCTAGTAGATCACATTACCCTAAGTGGTATAGTCGCGCTTTAATTAAAATTATATCCAACAAAAATAAAATGCACAAGAAGTGGAAACGCTTTCAAAACCCCCGAGACTATGATGAGTTTTCCTTGCTACGAGATAGAGTGAAGGCTGTTCAATCGCAGTGTTTTAAGGAATTTACTGGTAAAGCTGAGAAATATTGTAAGACACAACCCTAAATACTTCTGGACGTATGTTAAGTCTAAGAAAAAATGTTCCAGTTATCCTAAAGAATTCTCTTACAATGATGAAAAATTCTCCGAGGGGCAGAATATTTGCAATGCGTTTAATACATTTTTCGAGAGTGTCTTTACTGCATCCCGATCTTATAATAATAATCCTTCCGTTTCTTCCTCTCACAATATTTCTTGTAATGATGCTATTTCTAATATTGACATTTCACCTTCCATAATTGAAAAACTTCTCTGTAAACTGGATAAGTCCAAGGGAGCAGGGTTTGATGGAATACCTCCTCTGTTCTTGGCCAATTGCTCGAAAACCTTGGCTTATCCAATATATATCCTCTTTAAAAACTCACTTAAGAAGGCCATGTTTCCCTCGGTTTGGAAAAAAGCTCTTATAATACCTATACACAAGAAGGGATCTAAATCTAATATAACCAATTATAGACCGATTTCTATCTTAAGCACCATCGCTAAAGTCTTCGAAAAGGTAATTTATGATGGAATTTATCAGACAATTTCTCGGGGTATCAACACTTCACAGCATGGCTTTCTTAAGGGTCGCTCCACAGCGTCTAACCTAGCATTGTTTACAAATTATGTACTGGAACATATGGAAGGCGGAGGTCAGATAGATGTAATCTATACCGATTTTGAGAAGGCGTTCGACCGCGTGGACCACTCAATATTGGTAAGAAAGTTGGAACTCTTGGGGATTCATGGGGACTTGCTGAGGTGGGTGGTCTCATATCTTTCAAATCGTTCGCAAGCCGTCGTACTCGGTGGCTATCGCTCAGATTTTATAACTATCCCCTCAGGAGTCCCGCAAGGTTCTCATCTCGGCCCTCTCTTCTACAACGCTTATATATATGATATTTCCAACTGTATTAATAATGCCAAACATCTACTATATGCTGATGATAAAAAAGTTTTTATGCGAGTTAGTTCTTTTTCAGATTGCGAGCTGATCCAAATGGATCTAAATAACCTTTTAGCCTATTATAAAAATAACAATATTACCATTAGCATATCCAAATGTCAGTGTATAAGTTTCACTCGCAAAACCAAGCCAATAATTTTTAATTATAAGTTTGAAGACGTTGTGATTGATAGGGTTGAGATCGTGCGGGACTTAGGTGTGCTCCTAGATGCGAAGATGTCTTTCTCTAACCACGTGGAAAACATTGTCAACAGGGCCTACAGAAATTTAGGATTTGTAATTCGAACCTGTAAGCCTTTTACGTCTGTCCTCAGTCTGAAAGTTGTTTATTACGCATATGTTCGTAGTATATTGGAATATGTTTGTCCTATTTGGTCACCATTCTATGCAATACACAAAAACAGGATAGAAAATATACAACATAAATTCATCAAACATTTAAACTTTAAATTTCGGAAAGGCAAAAGTGAATACAAAAGCAATTGCCGCGAGTTCAAACTACTGACTCTTGAGGAACGACGTATTGCACTTGAAATGGGGTTCCTTTTTGATGTATTGCACGGACGTCTAGACTGCCCAGAGCTTTTGGAAAGGCTGGCTTTTTGTGTACCTACGAAACGTACCCGCCACACTAACCTTTTTGCAGTTCCATATCACACCACTAATTATGGACAAAATGCTGTGCTGACTCGCATTCTCAATTCATACAATAAAATGTTCACAGAGGTGGACCCGTTTATATATGATAACAAGAGAGCTTTCATAGAGGCTATAATGAAGATAATCCGTTAAGTAACTACTTTTTTGTACTTTGTTTGTTTGTAATCTTTTTCTTTTTTGTCTAAAATTTTGATAACTAACTAATGTATAGAATCACTTACTCAGCAGATAACCAGCTTCCTTTGTTTTGTTGTTTTACTTATGAATTTCATTTTGTCTTTGGATTGTTTAACCAAAACGTTCTTAAACTATAGCATTTGGTATACAACTGGTTCAATGTAAAGTCAAGACTTGATATATTATAAGTAAGAATATTTTTTAAGCAAATTGTGAATAACTTTTTTGGCCTAATTTATTTGGTAGTTTCTAATAATGTAATAATGTATGCTATTGTAACGGCTGTTGTTATTCCAAATAAACAAAAATAAAAATAAAATAAAATTGATAATTGTTGTAACCGTTGTGTACTACGGGGCTTTGATAACAAAATGCCTCTATGATCGGATAATCCGAACTCCTCTACTGTTAATTTTGAATGTCTTTTATTGAAATTGGTAAATAATAAATTAATGCATTTTGAACTGGTTGATGTGACTCTTGTAGGTTCTGATATTTTTTGGCGGAAGTTGTATAGTAGCATAATGTTAAATAATTTATGTCTTTCGTTGTTATTTTTAAGAAAGTCTACATTAAAGTCTCCTCCAATTATAATATTCTTCGAAAAGTCCTTAGTGGAGATAAGTTTTAATAGATTTTCAAGACAAGTATAAAAAACCTCAATTTCTCGTTTACTATTAGGCCAGTACAAATTTATAATTAATAAATTTTCCTTAGGTAATTGTATAGCGCTTATCTCGAAGACCATTTCTAAAGATAATATATTTATGTTTAATCGTTCATGGTATTCTAACGTATTTTTTAAGACTACGCACACACCACCGCCTTCATGCTCTTTGCGGCAGAAAGGTGAACATATAGTATAGTCTTTAAATTGTAGTAACTTAATCTTTTCGCTATTTAGCCAGGTTTCCGATATGCAAATGACGTCCAAATCTGGTTTTTCCTCTATTAGAGACTCGAGAAGGTGGGTCTTATTGAAAACGCTTTGTATATTTTGAAACATGATGTTTAAATTACTCACGAAAAGTAGACTTTTTACCGACGGTATTTTTTGGTGATTCGGTTACAGTCCCTTTACGTTTGGCGCCAGCACAAGTGTCAAAGTAAGGCGGCGGTGAGGGCGGTGAGGGCTGTGAGGAGGTAGATCTTCGTACGCCTATTTTTCCCTCTTCGTCTTCGAGTACACCTTCGTTTAACTTTACCCTGTTGTCATTAGGTTGGGGATAAGTTTCTGCTTCCTTCCCATTGATAAATAACCTTCCGCTCTTAATTACTGCATGTTGGCCGTTTCGACGGGCTGCTTGTCGCGCAGAGTATAATTTTCTTCTTATTTGTAAGTCAGATGGGCTTAGGTACTCGGTGGCACTAAAAACAAGTTCTTTCAGGTAGACTGTATTATCTATTATGTATTTTTTCATTCGTTTATTAAGAAGCTCAATCTTCAATGGTCGTCTATTTCCCTTCCTATATAAAAATAGCTCCCTCGATACATCCGTATAGATTGACATTCAGTAGATCGAAAAAGACATTTACTACCCTTTCAATGACTTCTTCTTCTGTTTCCCAGGGGTTTTCTACAAATCCATGTAACACAAATATTCGGTCAGTATTTTCAATGTCTGGTTTATTAATGGGTATATGCTTATTAGATTGTAAGTAGTGAATCTCAGCTTGTATCTTTTCCAGTTCCACTTTAAGGGAGCAGCAATTTCTTTCTAGTTCATGTATTTTTGTATTTGTGCTCTTCAAATCTTGTTGGAATTTCATCTGGTCACTAGAAATTTTCTCAAAAATGTGTGTATATATATATCTTTTATTTTTGATATATCATTTTCTATTTCGTTGCGAAATGAGTTTTGTATTGAGCATAGTATGTCTTTGTTATTTTCATACAATATTCATATATATGAACTTCTGTAAGGAAATCAGTTCATTATCTTGGGAAGGGGTTGTTTGGGTATTGCCTTGAGGCGATACTAAGGAGTCTTCGTCACTGTCGGGGGATTTGTTGTAGCATGGAGTCCTTTTTCTCATCGTGACGTTGGTATCAGTGCTCGAAGCCTGCGCTTGACTTTGTTTATATTGGTTTCCAGGTACCCGCACATTGTCTAAAGGTAGAGGTGGCCTAATTGGGGTATTACTATTGTCCCCTTTTGGTTCCTTGGATCGACAGAGGTGACATTTCCATGACATTTTGCACTCTATTGACATCGTATTATAAAAACGCTTTTCAGACACGCCGGCGCATTCAAGATTATAATTGTGATGATTCAAAATAATTTAGATATTTTTTAATATTTATTGTGATTTTTTAAGCTTAGTTTTAAGGAATTTAAAATAATGTGAAGCTCTATTAGTATTTTTATTTGGCACGACTTCCGTTCGCTTGTGATTGGTCGATCAAACGACCAATCACGAGCCAGTATTGTGTCGGCCAATCACAAGCCTTCGCTCCTTTGACGTTTTGAAAGCAAGTCTAGGAGGGAGGCTTGGGTAGAGCGTCGAGTCAGTCTTGCGCCAGTCGTCGTACTGGACGGTTCTTCTTGGCAGAAATACTGTGTCGTTACAAATATTATAAGTGAAGTTCTGTGAAAATTAATAAATAACTATTTCAAATTAAACTGAGTTCTGATTTATTAAAACTCAGAAGTGGTACGTGATCTACAGCTCACAAGGTACGTTATTTAATTATTTAAAAAAAAATAAAAATAATTACTAGCCCTATATAGGGAAAGCGAATTAAAATTGCGCTATACACGATTTTGTTACCCAAAATATCATGGTCATGCTACTCTCGCTAATTAGAATATGTTCTATGTTGCTGGGATTATTTGGTCAGGGCTACTCTCTGACAATGACGCCCCGCAATATAGGTAACACATCGTGTATCGCACGTAGAGTATGTAGACTATTTTATAAATATAACAGGCCATCGGTAGATAATAGTACGAATATAGTAATATTGATTAGCATTTGGCTAAGGCGACTCTTTGGTAGTGCTAACTTAATATTATTATGATCTCGATCCGTTATCAACAGAAACACTTGGTCAAGGCTACTCTTTGGCAGTGTCCTGTGATAGCGCTGCTTGCGAACTATGCATACATTACGTTTTCTTCTAAGACCTCGTAGGCCTTACTTTCTTATTCAATTTAAATCATAGTTTAGTTTCCTAGTCAATGGTGAGCGCTACTGTAGAGACATTTGGCCGGGGCTACACCCCGGTAATGCTTAAGCAGTCACGCAGCCAATGATTAGGATGATTGAGAGTCAGCTGTGCGAGACATTTGGTGAGGGCTACTCCCTTATAGTGTTCTCTAACAGTAGACAGCCTAATAAGTTATATTATTTTTGAATGGGAAAATGAAGCCTACAATCAAAAACTTGTATTGATTTAGATTCATCTGGTTAGTTGCCCCAAGTATGCAAATATTTATTAGCTTTGATTGCTTTTAGTAGTTAGTATTATAATATTACTTTAAAATTACTATAGCCAGTTGGCTATAGGAAAACCTTTGAAACGGGGCGATGTGCGCCTTTACATGGCCATGCATGCCTCCACTGGGCCAAGTGTGCCTTCACCGGGCCAAGTGTGCCTCTACTGGGCCAAGTGTGCCTGTACTGGGCCAAGTGTGCCTCCACTGGGCCAAGTGTGCCTCCACTAGGCCAAGTGTGCCTCCACTGGGCCAAGTGTGCCTCCACTGGGCCAAGTGTGCCTCCACTGGGCCAAGTGTGCCTCCACTGGGCCAAGTGTGCCTCCACTGGGCCAAGTGTGCCTCCACTGGGCCAAGTGTGCCTCCACTGGGCCAAGTGTGCCTCCACTGGGCCAAGTGTGCCTCCACTGGGCCAAGTGTGCCTCCACTGGGCCAAGTGTGCCTCCACTAGGCCATGTGCGCCTTTAGGGAGTCAATTGCATCCTCTATGACCTATATATTACATAACATGTAAGAGTTTTCATGAACTAGTGTATGCTGGCTAGCTAAAAGCCATGTATGACTCCTTAACACTTTATATGATCAATTACTATAAGGGCGCCATGTAAGTTTCAACAAAACTATTTATACATAGAAACTGGTTCAAAGGACATGTGCGCCTAGGTGAAGAAGTAATTTTAATTCATATTTTAATTCATATTTGGGATAAATGAACACACATCATGTAGATTAAGCTCTTGTTTATTTACTAATACAATATTTTCATACATAATATAATTTTTATCTTGTTTCTGAGGTCATGGAGTCCGAGGAGCAGAACGATGGGCAGCATCGACCGAGTCGTAAACGAAAGAGGGCGGAGTGTATGAGAACAAGGAAAACATCGTTGGATAAGAGATTCCCTCGAAAGGCCAGGAAAACTTCTATGCCGGTGTGGGTGGTAGAAGAAATACAGCCAGAGGAAAATCTTTCTACATTTCAAGAACCAATTTCCCCGCCTGTTTCGCAAGGGATAGAATTTGGGAGTCGTGAAGCCCAGCATACGGCCCAGCAGACAGCACAACAACATAACTCCGAGCAACCGACTACGAGCTTTACTATTAACGAGGTACTTAAACTTGTATCCACCCTTCAGGACAACCAGAAATCTAAACCTCACCAATTAAATAACAATCACATGAATAACGTTATACCGGAATTCGATCCGTCTAGCGAGGCACAGAACATAGATAGTTGGTTAAGGAAAGTTAACGAATGTACGCTAATTTATGAGTGGGACCAGAAGCAGACCATGCATTTTGCTCTGCAAAAACTAACTGGATTTGCTAAAAAATGGTTCGAGGCTTTGCCGTCAGTCAACTATAGCTGGGATGAGTGGCAGGCAAAGCTTCGAAAGGCGTTCCCAAAAGAGCAAAATTATGGTAGGCTTCTTGAAGAAATGCTTGCGCGCACCTCGCGTCATAATGAAAATTTACGGGAGTACTTCTATGACAAATTAAGCTTATTAAATCGTTGTGAAATTCAGGGCCAAAAGGCCATTGATTGTATAATTCATGGCATTCTCGACAAATCTATCCGAAACGGCGCGCAAGCATTAAACTGTAGAGAGCCTGAGGACCTTTTAAGTTTTCTTAATTCACAGCGACTGCCTGATAATGTAACTTTCACTAAAAAGCGCAATGACAACTTACAACCTCATCGTTCTAATAATTCGGTTCCAAACCAAATGAATATTACTTGTTTTAATTGCCGCGGCAGGGGACACCCTTACCAAAAATGCCCAAACCCTCTAGTAAAATGCCAAAAGTGTTTTAGAGTAGGACATGATTCTGCGACGTGTAAACTACATCCACTGACCCTTCGGCAGACAAATGACAGTAAAGTCAGTAACGAAGACCGAAAGACGTTAGCTATCTCTACTTTCAATAATACGAATGATAAGTTCTATAAAAAAGTTACCGTTAACGGTCATGACTTGCTTTCTTTTATAGACTTTGGCAGCGAATGTTCCTTAATGCAAGAAACAGAGGCTAAAAAACTAAATTTAACCAAAAACTATAATGCACTTCCTGCAATAAGAGGCTTTGGAAACGCCACGGTCTCACCAGTCTACAAGAGTTCAGTAACATTAAGGCTTGATGAAGTCGAAGCCTGTCTCGAAATACTCATAGTCCCTGATGAATTCTTACATACTGCTATTTTTGTTGGTCAAAATTTTACAGAGCTACCAAGCGTAACTGTGCTAAAAGACGCCGAGAAGCTCTTGTTTTACAAAAGCCCAGTTGTTACAGAGTCTACCAACCAAAGCAATATCATGAAATTAACTACATTCAATTCAGTAGAGGTACAAAGGATTGGGTTAGTTCTGGTAAATACCGAAGACCCATCTTACTGTGGTGATATTCACGTAGAAGGATATGATTGTGCAGAACCGGGTAGGGAATATCATCTACATCAAGGCGCTTATCGAATTGATGAAGGTAAGGGCCACATAGTTGTAACCAATTTAGGTCAAGGTACATTGTCTTTCTCCCCTAATCTGTTAATAGCCCGAGCTACACCCATAGTTGAGAGAAAAATTTGTAACGTAAATCGGATTTGTAAGGATTTGTCTCAAATCGAACCGCTAGATCGGAACGAAATTCAAGTAGGCAAGAATGTTAGTAACGAGGACGTAGATAAGCTTCATAAGTTGCTACAATCATACCGTGACTGTTTCGCGATGAATCTCGGTGAAATAGGGCTCGCAAAGGACGTTGAAATGACAATTGACCTCAATGATGACAGACCGATAGTATATCGCCCTTATCGCCTGTCTTTTGCAGAAAGAGAACAAGTTCGTACTGTGATAGAAGACCTCTTACAAAATGATATTATTCAGGAATCTGATTCTGAATTTGCTAGTCCCATTCTAATGGTAAAAAAAAAGACAGGAGAACAGCGTCTCTGTGTAGATTTTAGGGCGTTAAACAACAAAACCAGAAAAGACTGCTTCCCTCTCCCTCTGATAGAAGATCAGTTAAATAATCTTAGCGGCAATCGCTTCTTTACATCGCTTGATCTTGCTTCGGGGTATTATCAGATTCCTATGGCTCAGGGAAGTCGTCGTTTTACTGGGTTTGTGACACCGGATGGCCATTATGAATTTAAAAGAATGCCGTTTGGTCTTGCCAATGCACCAGCAGTGTTCCAAAGACTCGTCAACAAGATGCTTGGTGCAAAACGATTTGGTGCTGCGTTGGCATACCTAGACGATATTCTTGTGCCATCGGTTGATCTCCAACAGGGGTTCCAAAGATTAGAAGAAGTCCTTAAGTTATTACGTGAATTTGGGTTAACTCTTAAATTGTCCAAGTGCAGATTTTTTGATAGCGTTATAACGTATCTTGGTTACGAAATCTCTGTTGATGGAATAAGGCCCAACGAGGACAAAATTTTGGCCGTAAAGCTTTTTCCTGTACCAAGGAACGTACATGAAGTCCGACAATTTTTAGGTCTGGCGGGATATTTCAGGAAATTCGTAAAAGGCTTCGGTGAGATTGCGCGACCCCTTACGAATTTGCTGAAAAAGGATATTCCTTTTGAGTGGACTGATAGAGAATCTTCTGCATTTCATCTCTTGAAAGACAAATTGGTTGAACGTCCAATTCTATCTCTCTACAATCCCAAGTTAGACACTGAACTTCATACAGATGCCAGCGCCCATGGTATAGGTGGCATACTGTTACAGTGGCAGGAAAATCCTAGGGTTCTTAAGCCAGTTGCCTACTTCAGTAGGCAGACTACACCTGAGGAACGACACTTGCATTCTTACGAACTCGAGACCTTAGCCATTGTTTGCTCGTTAAAAAAATTTAGAGTTTACCTGTTAGGGGTCAACTTTAAAGTAGTAACTGATTGCCACGCTCTTAGGACTACTCTCGTTAAACGTGACCTTGTCCCACGTATTGCTAGATGGTGGCTTCAAATAAGCGAGTTTGCGTTTGACATTGAATATAGGCCTGGTACTCAAATGGCACACGTTGATGCTTTAAGCCGCAATACCAAATTAAATGAACCAAATGAAAACCCCATAACCACGGTCTATAATATTGATACAGAACCATGGCTTCTTACTCTACAGGTTTCTGACCCTGATATTGCAAGAATAATGAAAGTATTAAAACCTGAAAATGATGAAGAGTCAAAGGATATTAGGAAAAATTTCGCAATGAAAGATCATAAGGTATACAGGAAAGTAGGTGATAAATTATATCTCGTGGTTCCCCGCAGTGCACGATTTCAAGTTTGCCAGTTGAATCACGATGAAGCCGGGCACTTAGGTGAAACCAAAACAATTGAGAGAATTCAAACTCATTACTGGTTCCCTAAATTACGAAAGTTTGTAAAGAAATACGTTCGTTCTTGCATTCAGTGCGCGTATAACAAGGATAATGCTAAAAATACAAAAGCTGGCCATTTGTACCCCATTTCAAAGGTGGACATTCCTTTCCATACGATCCACATAGACCATCTGGGTCCATTTACAAAAAGTAAAAAAGGGAACGCCTACATTTTAACTGTGGTCGATGGCTATACAAAATACGTTTTTGTAAGACCGGTAAAAGACACTAAAACTAGAAGTACAATCAAAGTTCTCAAAGCCATCTTTGATGATTTCCTTTTACCTTCCCGAATTATATCTGATCGCGGTACGTCATTCACTTCAGGTGAATTCAAAAAGTTTTGCGACCTTCATGGAATTAAACATATATTAAACGCAGTCGCGTGTCCCAGAGCTAACGGTCAAGCCGAACGCTTTAACCAGACCATATTAAACTCTTTAGCAAGACATAATACAGGCAAAGAAGAACGTGACTGGGATACGTGGCTGGGTAAAATACAACATGGCATTAACAACTCCGTTCATTCCACTACAAAAAAAACTGCATCTGAGGCCCTATTTGGCTGTAAACCTCGGGATAGTTTGATGAATAAACTCGGTATAGGTATTGATGAGAAGTCAGAAAATATAGAATCAATAAGAAAAACTATCAGCGATAATATAGAGACCGCGCAACAAAAACAAAAACTAAATTACGACAACGGTAGAGCTCCCGCTGTATGTTATAATGTAGGTGATTTAATTAAGATTACCAGGACCAATTTTTACAATAAAGGAAATAGTACTAAACTTTTATCCAAATTTATAGGTCCCTACAAGATTGTTAAAGTCCTGGGTAACGATAGATATAAAATTAGTAATGTCCCAGGATTCAACAAAAAGTGTAAGTCGTTTGAAACTATTGTTGCCGCGGATCGTATGAGGCCTTGGATAAATACATGCCCTACAAATTCTAATATAAATAAACCCAGTGATAACTCTAGAGAGTCTTCGGATTATGACAGTGAGGATAACCTTCCACTGTCCGAACTGCAACAACAGTGTCAAGTGACCTCAGAGAAATGAAAGTGCTTGCCAAATGTGATGATTTATTGTTTATTTTGTATGTAAATGCTGTTAATTTTTTTATATTAAATCTCCATAATTATTGTCGTAGGAATGCCTATAGCTATTAGCCTATTACTAAGCAATGTAAACTTATCTCAGTAGGGTAATTTTTAAATTAGATTAAGCACCAGGAGGTGCACTTATGTGGATGGCCGAATGTGATGATTCAAAATAATTTAGATATTTTTAAATATTTATTGTGATTTTTTAAGCTTAGTTTTAAGGAATTTAAAATAATGTGAAGCTTTATTAGTATTTTTATTTGGCACGACTTCCGTTCGCTTGTGATTGGTCGATCAAACGACCAATCACGAGCCAGTATTGTGTCGGCCAATCACAAGCCTTCGCTCCTTTGACGTTTTGAAAGCAAGTCTAGGAGGGAGGCTTGGGTAGAGCGTCGAGTCAGTCTTGCGCCAGTCGTCGTACTGGACGGTTCTTCTTGGCAGAAATACTGTGTCGTTACAAATATTATAAGTGAAGTTCTGTGAAAATTAATAAATAACTATTTCAAATTAAACTGAGTTCTGATTTATTAAATAATGTTCCTTGCACAATAAACATTTCAAGTATCTTCGGCTATTTATTTCTTGATGGCATCCTGCACACACCATCGCCATCTTGCGGGTAATGGGAAAAGCTTCAATTTATCAATACAATAACTGGCGTTTTATGTTATAATGCCATCTAACGGGCAGTAGCGGAAACTCTTTATTATCCGTTTTATGTGCTTTTGGCAGTTGACAGTTACGAATTTCTGTTTATTTTCCGATTAAGGTTATAATGTAGCAATTTTTCATACCTTGATTGTTAACAGATGTTATTGCCGTCCAAGTGTCCAGGATAGAATAGTAGAAGTTTTTCATAAGTCACTCAATCACTCTTTTTTGTATTAATTGAATTTGAACAGTGATTTGCCGGTTTCTTTATCCGTTAGAACAATGTAAGTTTTCTCCATTAAAACTCACGGTGACGAGGTAATAACACTTGCACACAGATATTGCTATTTTACGTTTACTATTCTACTTAATTCTCAAAAATAAACGTTTTTAGTATTTTAATTAATTAATCTTTACGGAGCTGATCCGAATCCGGTTATCATCGCACCTTTTGGTGCGGTTCGGGCGTACGGGGTAAACCCTTTACCCGGGCTGCTTCTCGTGCCATCTTGTGGCACGGTGTCGTGCTTCAGGAGAGAAGGCCTCCCGACAAGGTGCTGTTGGGGCGGTCTTCGACCCCGAAGGGCCTGCCTGCTGCCCGGTCGCACTTCCCTCGTCGTCGCTTGGGAGCAGTAGCGCGCGCGACGAATGTTTAAATGCGCCCCTATGGGCGGCTTGACGTACAAGGAGTGGTCCAAATCCATGGAGGTGCTTGTAGGGCCCGTTATCGGCCCGGTCGAACATTCGACGGGCGAGCCTCACCACAAACTCCTCCACGGACTGCATCTCTAGGTCCGCGGCTTACGGACATAGCGCCCCGCTCCTGTGACGACGCGGAGGGAAATGTTCTGTTGCGCCTGCAGGCGAGCACGCTGGTGTGTATTGGCCAAAGCGTACCAAGCTGGCGCTGCGTATGTGATGAGTGGTCGTATGTATGTTTTATACATACGGACTTTTGTAGCAAGTGTAAGTATTTGGCCTCTGTAGCCCACTCTATTTCTTGGCCTAGTAGGGTCAGTGGTGGCGGTTTGCGCCAGTGGCGTCCGATAAGGAGGGCCGTGGTTTTCCCCGCGTTCACGGCCATCTTCCACTTGTGTAGCCATTCTGGCAGCGCGTCCAAGGCCCGCTGTAATCCTGCGGCCGCCTCCGTCCAGCCTATCGACGAAACGAAATAGGCGCTGTCGTCGGCGTATAGTGCCAGAATTATTGGGCCCACTCCTGGTCTATCTTCGGTTACGGGCAGGGGGATGTCGTCTGTAAACGCTGCGTACAGCAGCGGGCTTCAGCAGATGCCCTGCGGAACTCCTGCAAGGATGGGGTAGGGGGGGGAATCTGCAAGCTCTGTGTTAACATAGAAGCTCCGATTTTCTAGGAACGAGGAGATGAGGTGTATGAGGGGGGGGGGGGGTCCCTGTGTGGATAAGCTTGTGAATCAAACCCGGGTGCCATACTCTGTCGAAGGCCTTCTCGATGTCGAGAAAGACTCCGGCGGAGCTGTAACCCCGGTTCGATTCACTAGCCAGGTGATTGAGAACCCTGGTAAGTTGGGTCACTGTGGAATGACCGGCGCGGAACCCGTGTTGTTCGTCCCTAGGACACAAACACGGTCGCAGCCTCCACAGTAACAATCTCTTAAAAAGCTTACCAAGATGGGGAAGGAGAGTGATGGGACGATAGGAAGCCGGGGATCGTCGGTCTTTCCCTGGTTTGGGTAGGACGATGACTTTCCCTAACTTCCATCGGGATGGGAAGTGGTGAGCCCTCAATATGGCGTTATAGAGTCTGGTTATGGTAACCAGCGCTCTGTTGGGTAAGTTTCTGAGCATCGTGGTAGTGATGCCGTCTGGCCCCGGTGCCTTGCGCTTGGGTAGACGGGCGGCTGCATTCCGCAGTTCCGCAGGTGAAATAAGGGTACTATTTAAACGAGCTTCTTTTTAATAGCATTTTTCGCCTCAGAAAATGTATGTTAGCTTCTAAATTACTAAGTCAGCCACAACCAATGCGCGTCTAAATTATAGTATCTCAGCCACTAAATATCTTTTATGTAAGCCACTGTAATTATAACTCAGCATGGCAGTTATTTTTTAGCATCTAAATTTGTGGTATGCATTCAAACAGCAACCTTCTAAATTATTAATATATGACACCAAAATAGTCATTATATTAGCTTCTAATTTCATAATTTAGTATGAATAAAATGTAACTCATCCTACATTTATTGATCGTTAAATTTACCTAAAATTGTCATCGAATATTATATTAAAGCCACTATTATTATTACACATGAACTATTTAAGGCAACAACGCAACGATACTAACCGCCAATTGATTTATATTAATTGTGAGGATTATGAGAAACATTTGAAAAACAATCCAGCTATGAAAACAAAAAGGAAAGTATTCATATTTTTTTACTTAGGTATGTAATAATTTTTTCCCACAAATCACAATGATTTTTATTGCAAAATTATTGTTGTTTGGCGCGTGTAAAAAATATTATTACGTATCTCAAAAAAATGTTAATGCATTCCTTTATGTTTTCATAACTGGATTTTTTTAAATATATCTCATAATCCTCACAATTAAAATAAATCAATTTTATTGGTATCGTTTTTAGTAAGTAATAAATAGATGAATAAATTAGCACGTATATGTATGTAATTCCGAAATTATAAGAAAAAGAAAATATGTGTTACTGGCTTATTAATGCCGCTCGCGCTTAAGTTGGCCTTCCACGCTTTCTTTTCAGTCCAATCACTGTGCTTTTACCTCCAATGGCACCATTACGAATTTCAGTCTGATTGCTAGGCCGATCAGATGCTTGCCGGTAGCTGTCATGTTACGCACTGGCGCCAAATCGTAGGTACAGTGGCTATTTTCTCGATAAAAGAATGTGAAGTATTATTTTAGATGTTAAGATATAGTATTTTGATGTTGTGTATTGAAGCTTGAATGTATTATTTTTGAGGACATTGTATTGAAGCTGTAAAACTTAATATGGTGATGAGTTACAAATTCCGTGGCTGAGTTAGTAAATTAGTTTGCAATATATAAATCAGAAGGACAAGTTAAATTAATTGTGGATATTCAGTTGACGCTTTCTTTGACATTTTTAGTTGCCGTTGTAAAGAAGATGAATCAGTTAATTAAAGGCTAAATAATTTTCCCGATGCTTAGTTATTAAATAAGAAGTTTGGGCGCGTGGCCAAATAAAAATTTTGCGGCCATGTTTATTATTTCTCGTGAAATAAACGCGTCTCCCTGAAGCGGTGGGGCGGGGGTGGCCAGGAACTCAGCTACCAGATGCTCTACCCTCTGATGGTGGGCCAGTATCTCGGGCTCGGACGTTGTGACGGGATGGGGGGTGAATTGGACCTCCAGGTGGTCGGCTATTAGGCGCGCCCTATCTTTCGCCTCATAGTACCTGGCGCCTTCTGCGTCCACAATCGGGCATATGGCCGGCCTGGAGGAGGATATTTTTTTGGCAAGGAGGAAGAGGTCCGCAGGTGAGTCTCCGACCTTGTACATGGCGGCGTCCCACGACTCGCCTCTCCATTTTGTGACCGCCTCTTTTACCTTGTCTGTGGTAATGTTTAACTCCCTTTTTACTTGCGAGCATCTGGTCGCTACCCACATCTGCTTCAGGCGCCTTTTCTTTTTGATCTGTCTGGCAATGTGTGGTGGGAGCCGATGTCTGCGATGGTCGCTTGGTCGAGCGGTCTGTGACTTGGTAGCGGCCTCCTTGGCGGCTAGCAGACGACTTTCTATTAGGACAGCCGCTGCTTCCACGTCCTCCGCCGTCATCAGCGGTCCCTCCAACCTCGTGTCTTCTAAAAGTGCGGCATATTTATCCCAGTTACGGAGCTGATATTTACTCGGCAACTAGCGCCCTCTGTTTTTCCTCTGCAAAAGGACGCAATCTTAATGACGCTTAGGCGATTTATAGCACGTCGAGGGAAACCAACGGAAATGTTTAGCGATAATGGTACTAACTTTGTGGCTGCCGCGAAGGAACTAGGATCATTTATAAAACATACGCAGGTGCATATATCAGAGTTCGCAAGTCGGCAATCAATTAAATTTAAATTTATCCCGGCATTCACTCCTCATTTCGGTGGCATTTGGGAAGCTGGGGTAAAATCCGCTAAACATCACATAAAACATGGCATTGGCAACAGCCATCTTACCTACGAAAAAATTTCTACGTTGTTTGCACAAGTGGAGGCGATTTTGAATAGTCGTCCCTTGTGCCCTTTATCTTCCAATCCTAACGACCTCCTCTCCCTCTCCCCAGGACACTTCATCATCGGGAGGCCGCTAACTGCTGGACCGGCACCCAATCTATTGGACTTGAAGGAATGCCAGCTGAAACCAGCGCATTGAAAGATTGCGTCAACATATCTGGCAGAGATGGCAGAAAGAATATGTCGACGGTCCCTACGTATAAGACCGTTAGTGGCACCTGAGGTATTTGTGTTTTTTTATTGCAAAACCGCGAACATGACTTAAACTTCCATTTGGTTAAATCAGAAGGTCGAAAATATGCCTAGAAACGCTTTAAATCGAAGCACGACAAATCACTGAACTACACTACAACCGACGTAAAATTACTGTGGTGGTAGTTCCGGTCTTCTACTTTTTTTTTTTTTTTATGTGATAGGTAGCAGACGAGCAGGCGGATCACCTGATGGTAAGCAATTGCCGCCGCTCATGGACACTTGCAACACTAGTGGAGTTACAAGTGCGCTGCCAACCTTTTATCCCCTTCCCTACTTTTGAACGGTAACCATTATACCCTCCCCACTGCCCCCGCTACTGCCAGTTGCGCGTTGTTGTGCCCGGAGACGGTCTAGCTAAAGGTTGTGGACGTATTTATTGTGGCTGTGTCGATTCTTATCGCAAGAAAAGTGTCGAAATGTCTTCAGGTAAGCCTATTTTATATTTTTCTACCTTAAGTTTGTTTCCCAAGCGATATTTTGTAACAATGTAATGTAAAAATCGTACTAAATAGGTAACTTTAAACGATTGTAACCATTTTTTTTTATGAAATATAGTTATTTTGAAATGCGTATCAAAAAGTATTCTTGTACTAGTAATTGTATATTTATGGAATTATACCAATTTTACACATTTTAAAGTTATTATCATGATGTGGTAGTTCGGTTATTCTACGCCGGAGAATTATCAACGATATCTATACTATCTATACTTAATATAATAAAGCTGAAGAGTTTGTTTGTTTGTTTGTTTGTTTGAACGCGCTAATCTCCGAAACTACTGGTGCGATTTGAATAATTCTTTTTTTGTTGGATAGTCCATTTATCGAGAAAGGCTATAGGCTAAATAACATTACGCTATGACTAATAGGAGCAAAGACAGAGCGGTAAATGTGTAAAAAACGGGGAAAATTATTCATTTTTGAAGGCTTTCTTTGCGTGCGCTGCGAAAACGGTTCAAGATACACAAAAAATATGTATGAAAGAATTATTCCTCTATACATGATCTAAAAAAAAGTCCGCGACGGCATATGTCTATCTTTTAAGGTTTAGTCACAATGACCGTTTTTATGGTACCAAATTTGGTCGAAATAATTTGTTTAAGTTGTATCAACATAATAATATTAAGGGGGTTGTAAGGGGTTAAAAGGGGGGTAAAAAGTTACTTTTCCACGCGGACGAAGTCGCGGGCGGCCGCTAGTTATTACTATTTACCAGATGGAATGTTTTACGATGGGGAATATTACTTTTGTATTGGTTGTAACTACCAATTACATAATTTTACGTCGAGAATGGATATAGCGACTGGGTGTGATTTCAGTTTATGGTTAAATTTTGTTCAATTAAAGCACCTGCGGTGTGTTTTGTCGGGTGAGTGGGGAAAAGCTTCAACACCGTGACTTCCCTAATAACCAATACACAAACAGTATTACCACAAAAGACACTATACAAGGGGAGAAACATCACAACATATACATCCTAGGTGATGAACAAATACGAGGGTTGGCATACTCTCTCATCAACTCTAGAACTGGAGCATGGAACGACAAATACAAAATATCAGCTACTATCATTACTGAAGGCACAAGCTCAGTCCTGCTGAGTTATTGTGAAAAACTAAAGGAAAAATTGTCCCCCGATGACGTTGTAATTTTAAGTTTTGGCTCACATGACAGTAATCTGCATAAATTTCACGCCAATCTTTGCATAGCCATCAATATGTTAAGCATAGCCTCAGTTATAGTTGTACCTATATATTCTAACCCACATTTTAATGCGAGAAAACTATATGTTTGTATGGAAATATGGCTAAAACACTTTGACAATTGTACCCTTATCAATTTTTATAACATTAATTATAATTAATACAATTCAATTTTATATCAAATTAATAACTAATAAAATCCTAATCCTAACTAATCCTAACTCCTAACTAATATTATAAATGCGAATGTAACTCTGTCTGTCTGTCTGTCTGTCTGTCTGTCTGTCTGTCTGTCTGTCTGTCTGTCTGTCTGTCTGTCTGTCTGTCTGTCTGTCTGTCTGTCTGTCTGTCTGTCTGTTACTCTTTCACGCCAAAACTACTGAACGGATTTAAATGACATTTGGTATACAGATGATCTAGACCCTGAGAAAGAACATAGGCTACTTTTTTTTGCGAAAAGGGGGTTGTAAGGGGTTAAAAGGGGGGTAAAAAGTTACTTTTTCACGCGGACGAAGTCGCGGGCGGCCGCTAGTTAATTATATAATTGACTACTATGAGTACAAACGTAAATTTTTAACATTTAAAAATGCACGCAATCTAACTAAAAATAAATGTCTCCCTTCATTGTCACAACAATAGCATGAAGCAGTTGACTTACCCAAAAAGGCCACCATACCCTATTATTTTTCGACAATATATAAAAACCCCAGTAAAAACACTTGTCATAGCTCTAATATTAATAACTATGGTGATAATAGTAGCAACAACAGCACGTTTTTTCGTACCCAAGACTCAGAATAATCTCTCCATTTTCCATCAAAACATACATGGTTTAATATCTAAAAGGGAATTAATTGAACTTACTTTATCTAACATTAAAACTATCAGTCCGGATGTACTCTGTTTCACTGAAACCTTTGTGAAGAGTGGAGATGAAAGAAATATAAATTTTACAAATTATGTACTGGCTTCTCATTTTTCAAGGCGCACAAAGAGGGGTGGTGTTTGTATTTTAACCAAGAAAGGTTTGAAGTATGAAAAAATAACTCACTTTATGGATCTGTCCGTGGACTTACATTTTGAGCACTGCGCCGTAAACATAACAACCTGCAATGTTATAGTTATATGTCTTTACAGGATACCTACGACTACCAGAACCAATATTAACCTCTTTTTTGAAAGACTAGAATTAGTACTATATAAATACATCACCAAATATCCTAGAAAGAAGATCGTAGTTGCTGGAGATTTGAACATAAATATGTTGGATCTAAATGATCCCAAAACTAGACGACTGAATGACATTTTAAAAACACATAATCTCCAACAGCATATTAATGAATCAACTAGAGGTTCTTCTTGTATAGATGTAATACTGAGCAGTCAGCTGTCAGATCATGATATGGCGCAGGTCCTAAATTTGCCAGTCACTAAAAAAGATGCATTATTTAGACATGTTTTCGTTTTTAGAAGACACTACTCTAAGGAAAACATAGGAAAATTTCAAAAGTATCTTTCTGCGCTCTCATGATCACAAGTCTATGAAAATAAAGAACTTGGTAAAGCATTTAAGGAGTTCTACGAATTATTTAGACTTCTGTATGTGCTTTGCTTTCCATTACGAAAGGTCAAAATTAACGTTTTAAATAAACATAAATGGATAACGAAAGGTTTTAAAAACAGCTGTAACACAAAACGCTTATATCGTTATAAATACTATCAGAGTAAAAGTGTAAATGATAAAATCAGATATCTTAAAAATAGTAAATTACTAAAGTTGTGTGTAGCTAAAGCCAAGAAAAATATGAACAGCAAACACGTGATACAGAATAAAAATAAATGCAGAGCTACATGGGATATTATAAAAAACGAAAATAATGAGTCTAAACGGGAGACTACTGGCATTTCTAAAATATTATCAGGAAAAGATGAAGCTACTGACCCGATATCGATTGCTACTATGTTTAATAATCACTTTATTGACAGGAAGGAACCGAACATGGATGAGACCAGGCATAGAAAAAGTACTTATAGTCACTGGAACTCTATTTATTTATCTCCAGTGGATGCTGCAACTGTTCAGAAAACAATAGGATCACTAAATAATACAGCATCGGAGGGCTATGATGGCATTAGTACCAAAATAATAAAGCTAAGTAAAATAAATATTAGAGATGTACTAGCATACCTAATCAACCTCTCTCTAGAAGCTGGCATCTTCCCAGAACAATTGAAAACGTCCGTAGTTAAGCCCCTTTACAAGAAAGGGAGTAAAACGGATGTTACGAATTATCGCCCGATTGTTCTTGTACCTGTTCTATCCAAGATATTCGAAAAAGTAATGCACGAAAAACTGACATCTTTCTTCAGCACACACAAAATTATAAAAGAAGCTCAATACGGCTTCCAAAAAAACAAATCAACGTCACACGCTTCTTTCCATATGATTCAGGAAATTTTAAAAAATCTTAACGAACATAAATTTACATCCGTTTTGTTTCTCGATATGAAAAGTGCTTTTGACTTAGTATCCCATAATCTTCTTCTGTCGAAACTAGAAACTACGGGAGTTAGGGGCCCAGCACTCAAGTGGCTTCAAACGTACATAAATAATCGTCAACAGTGCGTAGAAATATCACGAACTGATTCTCAAGGTTTAATACAAACATATAGGTCTAACTATGCAACTAATAAAGTTGGAGTTCCACAAGGAAGTGTCTTGGGTCCTTTGTTATTCCTGCTTTACATCAACGACCTACCAGACATCCTAAAGCACAGGGTGATTTTATTTGCAGACGATGTATCGATCATCATTACCTCTGACAAAAATGAAAATATTGACGATCATAATAGAGACATAACAGAAACTTTGACATTGGCAAATAAATGGTTAAATGATAATAATTTAATGGTAAATATATGTCGGAAATGCAAGATGGAGATACTGCGCGCTGGGGACTACGGTGCGGCGACCTCCTCGTGTGGCCTCCCCGGTAGTATTTTCTTTCTGTTTGGAACTGCTACCGGAGGGGTCTTGGTGTCCCTGGGCAACAGCTACACTTTGAGGCCCAGCTCTGTCTGGGCCGGGGCCCTGTCCGGCGCCCTGTGAGGATCTCCTCCACTTTGGGCGCACCTTGACGTGGGCCCCACCGAGTGGGGCGCCTTCGGGCGCCACCCCCCACATCTTTTGTGGTGGTCTTTAGTTGCTGGTCTGCGCTGCGTCCCACAGCCAGTGGGATGCGGCAAAGGCCGGCTAACCCCACCTCTCCGCCCAGCGACCGACTGCGCAATCCAGCGTAGCCGGCCGTGGGGCTGTCTGGTGGGGCAGTTTTTTTTTGGAAGCCTGCAGGCACTCCCCCCCACCTTGCCCTGCAGCCAGCAGGGTGTGGGTTTGTGGAGAGTTCTGCAGGAGCCCATGCCCGCGACGCCCGTATCGCAATCCAGCGATGCGGGCGCCGCCCGGTTGGGGCTTTGTCGGAGGGCAGTGGGAGCTGCTCTGGGGGCTTTAAGCCCCGGGAGTCGGAAAGAGGCCGTACTGGCGTGCCTTGCTGTCCATGGGTGGGTCTGCGGTGATGAGGTTCGTCCTATTTCCCGCTTTCCCACCCCGAGCCTGGATTTGCCGGGAAAAGTCGCAGAGTGTTTAGTGGGTATGCCCTTGAACGGCCTCTGATTAGCAGAGGCCCAATCCAGGGGAGAGCCCCACACTACCTGGTCGTCTCCCAGCGGCCGGGTGTGCATAAGGCGGCATTCACTCTGCGTGAACAAAAAAAAAAAAAAAAAGATACTGCGCGCTATAATTTTCTTTAAATTTAAATTAGGCGGGTTTCCTCGTAGATTTAAAATGGGTACTATTTAAACGAGCTTCTTTTTAATAGCAATTTTCGCCTCAGAAAATATATGTTACCTTCTAAATTACTAAGTCAGCCACAACCAATGCGCATCTGAATAATAGTATCTCAGCCACTAGATATCTTTTATGTAAGCCACTGTAAATATAACTCAGCATGGCAGTTATTTTTTAGCATCTAAATTTGTGGTATGCATTCAAATAGCAACCCTCTAAATTATTAAAATATGACACCAAAATAGTAATTATATTAGCTTCTAATTTCATAATTTAGTATGAATAAAATGTAACTCATCCTACATTTATTGATCGTTAAATTTACCTAAAATTGTCATTGAATATTATATTGAAGCCACTATTATTATTACACACTAGTGGCCGCCCGCAACTTCGTTTGCGTGAACTTTATGACTCTTGACTTAAAGATGATTATTTAAATAGAATTTAACAAAAATATTACTTATTATAAATGTTCGTTTAGATTACATTTTTAAGGCGGCTCATTAATATTTTATACGAAATGCGAAGGAACAACTTGCCGGCTTTTGTATTTCCAGAGAGCTACAATTTGGGTGTCTTACAAGTCGAGAGTGAATAGGCTTCTTCTGTGAAAGCACGCTACATCTTAGTCATTGTCACTCTCCATCAGGTGAGATGAGGTCAAGTGCAAACCCATTTAATATTTAAAATATCAACTTCTAATGAAAGTAACCCCCAAATTATTTTTTATTCCATTAAAGTTTTTCTATTAAAGTTTGAATCATATATTTTATCCATCAATCCATCAATTCTGTCAAAAAATGTGTATGCAAAAGTTGGAGTAAATTGGGCCAAGGAATATGCAAAAGTTGGAGTAAATTGGGCCAAGGAATCACGTAGTCCCATGAACAAACTTTGAACTCCCTTTTCGCTCCATTAGGGGTTTAAGTTCGGAATATCCTTCCTTATAGGATCTCATCCAAATATGCTCATCACATTTGACAATTTTCCATTCCATTTCATTCCATATTTGTTATAGTGTAGCTGGGCTCTTAGAGGTCCAAACCAGATGTTCCATGATCTTTGATTTTTTTTTCATGGCATCATAAACTGCTCATCAATCTGAACAACTTTTGTTAAGGTGCCATTGACCTACCTCTTATAGTTTAGCTGGGCTGTTGTGGTTCTACATCAAGGAGCCTGGTCTTCAAAATGTAATATATCCTATAAGTTGCCCTAATATTACAGCTATACAACAAAAAAAGTTTCATTCGAATTGGTTCAGTAGTTTCCGAGATTAGCGCGAACAAACAGACAAACAGACAAACAGATAAACAGACAAACAGACAAACAGACAAACAGACAAACAGACAAACAGACAAACAGACAAACAGACAGACAAAAATTTTAAAAATCATTAATTCATGTTCTGTTACTGTTTTTTAGTCGTCCTAAGTTATTTTGAGATAAATATCTTCAATGTACAGACACAGCTTTTTTACATTTTTATTATATGTATAGATAGATGAACTATTTAAGGCAACAACGCGACGATACTAGCCGCCAATTGATTTATATTTTATTGCAAAATTATTGTTATATGGCGCGTGTAAAAAATATTATTACGCATCTCAAAAAAATTTAATGCATTTCTTTATATTTTCATAGCTGGACTTTTTAAAATATAATTATCTCACAATTAAAATAAATCAATTGGTATCATTGCGATGGCACCTTAAGGACAGTTAAAGTAAAACCCTTTATTTATGATAATCAATTTGTGTATTGAAATACAATCATTTTTAGTAATTGTAATAAATTGAAATTAGCACGTATATACGTTATGTAATTACGAAATTATAAGAAAAATAAAATATGTATTACTGGCTTATTAATGCCGCTCGCGCTTAAGTTGGCCTTCCACGCTTTCTTTTCAGTCCAAGCATTGTGCTTTTACCTCCAATGGCGCCATCACGAATTTCAGTCTGATTGCTAGGCCGATCGGGATGCGTGCCGATTGCTGTCATGTCACGCACTGGAGCCAAATCGTAGATACAGTGACTATTTCCTCGATAAAAGAATATGAAGTATTATTTTAGATGTTAAGTTAAAATATTTTGATGTTGAGTATTGAAGCTTGAATGTATTATTTTTGAGGACATTGTATTGAAGCTGTAAAACTTAATATGGTGATGAGTTAGAAATTCCGTGGCTGAGTTAGTAAATTAGTTTGCAATATATAAATCAGAAGGACAAGTTAAATTAATTGTGGATATTGACTTGATGCTTTCTTTAACATTTTTAGTTGCCATTGTAAAGAAGATGAATCAGTTAATTAAAGGCTAAGTAATTTTCCCGATGCTTAGTTATTAAATAAGAAGTTTGGGCGCGTGGCCAAATAAAAAAATTGCGGCCATGTTTATTATTTCTCATTTAAAATGGCGCTTATGCGCGCCAAATTAATTGAAATGTAATTCGCCGGAAACGTAATTTTTAGTTCCTTTTAAATTCGTATTGGCGCTACTGCGCACAAATGTCAAAATTAATTCACCGGAAGTTCGTTTTCGCGCTAACTTATTTTTGCGCGGAAGTCTCTATTTTATTTTCGTAAAGGAAGTTGACGATTTATTTAGCAGAAATTTAATTTGAATTTTCTGAGCGGAAGTTGCATCTGATTTTTCTGATTTTAATTTTGATTTATTTTACCGGAAATGGAAAATGGCGCGGCATGTAATTATTAGTGATTTTGATTTTCTTTTAATTTTTAAGGCTGCTAGTGTTAATTAAAATTAATTACTGAGGATAAAAATTAAGTAGAGTAATTTTGAGTTGTAAAATAGCATCGTGTGATATTTTGTAAAGGGATTATTTCGAAATAAATTTTAATACCGCGCACCAGAAACGCAGGACACCTAGTGGGGGTCCTGGACATGGTCTTTGGTAATTTTGCTATAAATTGGAAGATTCGTAGTTCGTAAGTCAGTTTTATACTGAGCTCTCATGAGTGAAGCATCGTACCAAAGGACTTGTCTGTTTCCTTACGCGATAGTAGTGCCAGTTATAGCTCGTCGTTTCATTTACGTTGCTAGGGGAACCCTTACTACGCCCACACCATGGAAGATAGCGGGAACGGGGGAATCACCGACCCCCTGATGTCGGACTCGGCCACCCAAGCTCCGACATATAAATAAAACTAAATTAATTAATTTTAACAATTTTAATGTTGGTATTTATTTTAATGGGCAAACCCTTAAAAGTGAAAATAATGCGACATTCCTGGGCATCATCATTGACAATAAACTAAACTGGAAGCTACACGTAGAAAAACTATGTAATAAAGTAAGTAGCTTCTCATTTGCCCTTTATAAACTCACAACACTAGCAAGTAGAGAAGTAGCTATTGTAGCTTATCTTGCTTACGTTGAATCTATACTCCGATACAACATTATAATTTGGGGAAACAGTGTAGGTATACAGAATGTGCTTATCGCTCAGAAGCGGTGTATAAGATCTATGTGCAATTTATCGCCGGATACCTCATGCAAACCATACTTCAAGTCGCTGGGTATACTGACGGTGCCATCCTTCTATATACTTGAGATGTGTAAATTTGTAAAATTAAATTATAACACTTTTACTGAAGCGAGGAACATCTATAGGACTAACTCTAGAAATCCTTGTAGGTTGGTACTAGAGACTACTCCTAAGACAATGTGCTACTTGAGAAACTGTTACGCCATGTGCATAAAAATATACAACAAACTTCCCAATTCAGTTAAAACATTGTCATACCCAAAGTTTAAACATGTCATACGAAAATGGTTGCTGCATGAAACATTTTACAAAGTTGACGACTATTTGAGACATAATGACATCGATTGCATGACTTCTTATGTTTGAAAACGATATGAATATTTGTAATAATTAATCATAATATAATGTAAATAATAATGTATTAAATTAAATAATAATTGTAGAATCGTTAAATTAAATTATTGAATTTAGATCACCAAGACTGTTGTAAAATTAGGTTACCTATTGTGTTAATATTTGTATGCTATTACCGTGTAGCTAAGTGTGAGAGGCAAATTATTTTTTGTAACACCTTTGTAATTACCACATTTATCACAAATAAATTATTATATTCTATTCTCCTACAGTCATAAATGCAACCGTTCAACATCGACCTCACTCCACAGCAATTCTTTCTCATGCTCCTTATTTACATTATACTACCCAAAATCAAGATAATATAATTAATCATCTAGAAGCAGATCAATCGGAAGAAGCGCACACCGTAACACAAGAAATCATTATAAGAACCTCTCATGATCCGGAAAATAATGTCATTATAGAAGATATCGACATTTTGCCCGTGCCTAATCTACCTCTGGATACCAGTACTCCTTTAGCATCACCTTCTTTATCAACTATTATGCACCATATTGAAACGGAAAACCTTAGTTTTTTTAATATTAACACCCCCAATTCATCGCTCGCTCCTAGTTCTCCGGTAGGTGACATAACATACGCCCCATCAAGTGACAATGACACAACAGAGAGTAAGCAAGACGGACCACCTGAAAAAAAGAAGAGAAAACTTACAAAGAAAATTAAGATTGGCAAAATACGCAAAAATAATAAGTCAGAATGGATAGATACGAAGAGAAAAGTCTTTATAAATCTGGGCCTGGAATATAAAAGCAGAAATGGGAAAACACGACAAGAAAAAAAAAATGCTACCCGCTTGTGATGGAAATTGCCGATTAAAATGCACTGAAAAAGTGTCAGAGGACGTGAGGAAACAAGTGTTCAACAGTTATTGGTCTCTTGGGGATCGAGCGCGACAGTGGGATTTGCTAAGTAAATGGTTCCAGAGAATTAGCAAAAGACGCATTACAACAGAGTTACCATCAAACAGAAAGTTTTCCATTAGATATTTTTTGCCTACATCCTTAGATAGTCACCAAGACGAGAAAGTGAAAGTATGCAAGAAAATGTTCTTGAATACTTTTGCCGTAGGAGATGGTGTTGTAAAATCTGTCTTAAAAAAAATAGATAGCGGTAGTGAATTAATGCCTGGAAGTGATGAAAGAGGGAAGCATGATAATCACCGTAAAATTATAAATGATAATATGATTAAAAGTGTCTGTGATCATGTGAAATCACTAGCCCCCGTAGAAGCACATTATACAAGAAAAGATTCTTCTAAGTTATACTTAGAGAGTGGTTTGACCATGTCTAAGCTATTCAAATTATATAAAGACTGGGTTGATATTCAATCCGATAAGACTGATAAAGCTGAGACATTGAGGCAGTACACCGATATTGTTAATACAAATTTTAATATTGAATTTCATAGGCCAAAAAAATATCAATGTACTGATTGTATTGCATACAAAAACTTGCCAAAGCCGGCAAGCCAAAATGAATATGAGAAATATCAAAACCATTTAAAAAATAAAGATTTAGCTAGAAGACTTAAAAATTAAGATAAATTGTCTGCTATTAACTCACAAGGCACTGTTGTAACTGCAGCATTTGACTTCCAAAAAGTGCATTCGTGTCCACATGCTGAAACTAGCATACTCTACTACAAAAGAAAATTAAATGTTTTTAATTTTACAGTTTTTGAGATGGGGCAGAAAATTGGTAGATATTACATGTGGCACGAAGGTATTGCAAAGCGAGGTGCGAATGAAGTGGCTAGTTGCGTCTATGATTATATTAAAGAAGAATGTTCAAACGGTGTCCACACCGTAAATTTATATTCCGACAATTGCGGGGGTCAAAACCGTAATAGAATTGTGTTTATGATGTATTTAATTGCAGCTAAAGAAATGAAAGTTAGCATTACTATCGATTTTTAGAAAAGGGACATACCCAAAACGAAAATGATAGCATTCATGCTTTAATAGAACGTTGTGCCAAAAATAAAGAAATTTTTACTCCGGATCAATGGTTCGCATTAGTTAGATGGGCTAAGGAAAACGGGAACCCGTATATTGTAAAAGAAATAGCAGATGACAGATGACATTTTAGATTTCAAACAGTTACTTATAGGTAAAAATTGGGTAAAAAACGATAAAAATGCTAAAATTATGTGGTCTAAAATCAGAGAAGTTCATGTATCGTCTGCTGAACCTAACATTCTTTATTATAAAGTCAACTTTGATGAGCCCTATCAGCGCCTATTTGTCAGAAGATCATTAAACAGGAAGCGTCAAGAACGTCAAAATGAAGATTTGAGTAAAGCTTACACCGGACCTTTGCCAATCCCCAGTGCTAAATTAATGGACTTAAAGTTTATTTGCGAGCACAACGTGATTCCACGACAGTACCATGCCTTCTATAATTCCCTTACATCTGGTGATGTAGTTGTAACGTTATTGTAACGTTAAATTAATATGACTCCAGCTTCCCATAGATGGCGCCACCGACCCCACCCGTGCGCGCGCACTCCTGTCAGTTCTCATTCGTTTTTCTTGTGCGGGCATCGACACATCAAAAATATACTACATACCCTTTAATAGTTTATACTTTTCATAAGACAAGTTTTATTTGTGCAAATTGCAGAGATTATTATACTAATGTACGGTGATACCTACGCATGGGAGATACCTATCTACCTTACCTATCTAATATGTTTATTTTTACTTGAAATGTTACCCCATTCTAATCGAACGGTAACTTATTGTAAAAAGTACTTGACAATGAGCGTGAAGCCAACTTTTCAGGTTGAATAGAACCTCGTTTATTATTTTATACATTGCATCGGCGAAAAACATGTAATACTTATAATCCACTTCACTTATTGCTTTTCTCCGTGAAGCGATCACGTGCTGAAAGCAAATATTGGCTACGTTATACCTACCTACTTACCTGCCAAATGGAACAAATTAGTCGGTTATTCTCCATGATGCGATCATGCAATGATAACCAATCAGTCCCGTGTCGTAACGTGATTGCGCCCAGTGACTTTAAACTTTAAAATGGTATTGTATTCCTACCTATACTTTCTGTCAACCACTATTTTGTTGGTTGCATTGCAGATGACCACAGGCGAGACTACTCGCCCTCACCTCAGAGGTATTACCACTCAAGGTCACCCTCACCCGAAATTATAAATTACTCCGACCCTGAGGACGACGACGAACGCCTTAAATCCGTCGTAGCGCCGAATCCTGACCCAACCTCAGAGAACGCTAATACAGGCGAGACCCAACAGGAAAATCCTGCGGCTTCTAATTTAGATCCTACGCCTTCAACCTCCGGGCTAGGAGCGAGTACAACTGAGGTGATTGCACTCCCTGACGAGATCCTTGAAGCACTCGGTGATCCAAAAGGCAAAGACGAAGTCTTTGGGCCAAAAATACCGGATGGGCTCTCTAAACGTTGGGGCCGAGTTCTGGTGGATGGTTTAACAAAGGAGCAAAGGCAGGAAATGATGGAGAAGACCTTGATTTCAGAGAATTTTCGCTTAGCCAAAGCTCCTTTACTGAACCCAGAAATTGCACCGGTACTGGGCGAAGCGGTTAAAAGCAGAGATATAATATAATATAATAATATAATATAATATTTTCACTACATCACATACATTGATCTGACTCTGAGATAGGTAGCTCAAGCACCTGTGTTACAGATATCAGAACCAACAGTGGGATTACAAATATATACATATAATACTTTTTTTTTTGTAAATACATACTTATAATACATAGGAAACACCCAAACCAATACAAACAGACATGTTCATGCACATAAATGTTTGTACTGTGCGGGGATCGAACCCGCAACCCTTGGCCCAGACGCAGCATTCACTACCACTGAACCAACCGGGTCGTCAAATAAATTAGATAAATAAATTATAAGATAAATTGTTGGAAAAGGCACAGAACCATCTTGGTCTAGGTATTGCTGGCCTCACTAACCTTGCTTCGGCCCTCATTGAAAAGGATTTAAACAAGATTGAAACCCTTAAGAAGATCTCAGAAGTCAGCCAAATATTTCTTGATCTACACCACGAGAACACTAATACGAGAAGAAAATTAGTGATAACCTCATTGGACAAAAAGTTCACTGATATAATCAAAGAAGCGAAAAGAGACACCTTTTTATTTGGATCTGAATTGGGAGAAAAGATCAAAGCCTCCAAAACAGCCGAACGATCTGGGCTTCATATTAAGCGTAACGCTACGGGCGCTTCGTCAACTACTCGCAAATTCTCTTCTCAGGGAAACTGGAAAGGCCCACCTCGCACACAAGGACAGCGGGCTGTAGTATGTAGATCGCGTAGTAAGCATTATTTCATGTTTGCGTAAATCGGTGACGCGCATGTAACGTTCGGCGCTGACTAAGTGATTTACTTAATTGTATTGCAATCATGTAATTGTTAATTAATCAATATACGACCACTAAGCTATCAACATGTGTCTGAATTAATCTCCATCTACAACACCTATCTCCGGACGCTTCATGGCGACCCTATGCCACACCAGTCAACGTCGAAATTAACTGGGAAGAAAGAAGAACCTTGTTTAATCACTACTGAAGATGGGAAAAACTGCACACAACATTAGACAACATTAGCACAGACTCAACATGCCAACCACACCATTGAGACCCTTCTGATCGTCGCGGTTACCCTAATCTCCGCTGCCGTCGCCTTCTACATCCTCAAGAAATGCCGCAAGAGCGCTATTAACTCCTTGAGACAAGAACTTAATGCAGTCTCCATAGATAATCTCGCCCGTCCATCCAACTAAAGAAGAAAGAAGAGGTGTCCAGGGTATGCCCGGCCCACATTCAAGAGGTGTCCAGGGAAAGCCCGGCCCACAGCAAGAGGTGTCCAGGGATATCCCGGCCCAAATCAAGAAGATGACCCGCATCCGGTCCTGCCCGTCTCCACAGTCACGTGCCACGCGCCGCCCGAACGTGCAGCGCCCTTGACCTCGCCACGACACGACGCAACATCGTCATGCCACGTATCCTTTTAAATATGCGTTAAATAATTATTTTTCATTTTATATTAATATCGCCAGGTTATGTCTTTACAAGAATTAGATAGTTTGTATAAACATTTAAAGGAAATTAGAGATTATTTAATTAAAATTGGGCCACATCGAAGGCAATGTTCAGAAACAGCTCAAATTAAGTTTAAAGAGGCAAATGATTTATTTTCCCGTTTGGAGTATATTTCGTCCGATATTAAACTAAAAATCCAGAATTCTGAGATAAGTAGCGACTATTCAACGCGAATTAACAATTGTATTGAAGATATACATATATTATATGAGAAAATTTTAGTGTTATCTAAGGACATAGGACCTAGCGTAGAAATCATGGCTACTAATTTCGATTTGAAAACGGCCTTGGCCTTGCTGCCGATAATGACGGCCCAAGAGAGTGTCATTATTCAATTAATAGACAGCATTCAGCTTTATAGTGGTATGCTTAATGAGGAAGGAAAAAAACAATTAGTTAATTTTGTTTTAAAAACTAGGATTTCTAGCAGTGCTAAGCTAAGATTAAAATCTAGTTATTCAAATGTAGACCTAATGATTAAAGACATGCGTACTCACCTTTTACAAAAAAAATCCGCAGTAGCTATACAATCACAGCTTCATTCAGCTAGTCAGGGTCGTAGAACAATCGACAAGTTTGGCTGACGGAGATGACACAAAGTTTGACATACTCCGCCCGTTGAATGAAAAAATCGCTATAAAACGATTTGCTGACGGCCTGACTGATTCACGCCTAAGTACTATAATAGCTTCGCGTCAATTCCAGTCACTTCCAGAGGCCATCCAGACCGCTCTAGACGAAAGTTCCTTATCGCCAAAGGTAGAACAGGTCATGAATGTCATACCCCACCGCGGTAACGGAAACAACCGTAGGTTTCATTCCAGGTGTACTTATCCGTCGAATAGGAATAGTTCGGCTAACAATTATTATTATCAGGCTCCACAGCGCGGTGCCAATAATAATAGAACGTTTTATAACTCTTATAGAGGCCAACCATCACGAGGTTCTAGCCATGGAAGGTACCAACGGGGTACCCAACGGACTCAGTTCGGTCCACATCGTACGAAGTCGAATCCGGTTCACATAGTTTCCCAATTACAACCCGAAAATATGGAGAACGTACAACACCTATCTCCGGACGCTTCAGGGCGTACAGACCGAGTGGGCCGAAAAACCACCGCTACAACGGCCAAATGAGACGAGCGCCTCCACCAGCCACAGATCGCACGACATCGGCAGCGAAGACAGGCGCCAAAACGCGCAAACCCTAACCGAGGTAATTCCCCATGCGGGAAGATTAAAATATTTCTTTGACAAATGGGAAACACTAACGGATGACCATGTAGTCTTACAATATGTTCAAGGTTTTGTAATCCCATTTGAGAAACGCGTTTCACAAAAATACATTCCCGAAAATAATAATTTTACCTTAACTGAACACGAAAATTTAAAAATAGCTTTATCAAAATTGTTGGAATCCGGCGCTGTCATAAAAGTTAATAATAACGTTTCTGGTCAATTTTTATCAAAAATCTTTCTTACCTCTAAAAGCGACGGTACATTCAGATTTATACTGAATTTAAAAGAACTAAATAAATTTATACCTTCGTTTCACTTCAAGATGGAAGATATCAGAACCGTCACAAAATTATTATCAAAAAATTGCTTCATGGCTACTATAGACCTAAAAGAGGCCTATTTTTTAGTACCCATTGATAATGACAGTAAACAATTTCTGAGGTTTAAATTTAACGAGGAAATATTTGAATTTCAGTGTCTCCCATCTTGAGTCATTGGGCTATCTCTGGTACCGTTCGTTTTCACAAAATTGATGAAACCGGTTATAGCCTCTCTGAGAAGTAGAGGTTTATTATTGGTTGTGTACTTAGATGATATTATTTGCATTGCAAGTACTTACGAAGATTGTCAATATTGTGTCTCAGAAACTGTTAATATACTACAATCTTTAGGATTCGTAATTAACTTATCGAAAAGTAAACTAATTCCAAGCCAAGTTCGGGATTTACTCGGTTTTACTTTAGATTCTCAAGAAATTTGCTTAAACCTTTTGAGAAACGTGTCAAGTTGTATAAGCGCGTTGAAAAAATTTCCAAAAAAAAAATATTTGCCTATCAGAGACTTTGCGCAACTTTTAGGTTTGTTGTGCTCCGTGTGCCCTGCAGTTACGTATGGATGGGTATTCACGAAACGTTTAGAACGTGAGAAATTTCTTGCTCTCCGAAATTCGAGAGAGGATTATGATGCAATAATGAAACTATCTCCCGACTTGATGCCGGATCTGTCCTGGTGGATGGCCAATATTATGGACACTAGTAATCCAATCCGCCAAGGACAATATGCTTTGGAAATTTTTTCAGACGCCTCCCTTACGGGTTGGGGCATTTCTTGTAATGGCGAAAGGACAGGCGGCTTTTGGAATTATATTGAAATTAAACAACTAATCTTTTGGAGTTAAAAGCAGCTTTAATCGGTCTGAAATGTTTCGCAAAACACCTTACAAAAAAAGAAATTTTGTTGCGCATTGATAATACAACTGCAATTTCTTACATAAATAGGTACGGCGGAGTGCAGTACCCACATCTTAATGATATAGCACGCGAGATCTGGCTGTGGTGTGAGGAAAGGCAGTTGTATGTTTTCGCGTCTTACATAAAATCTAAAGATAACGTCGAGGCAGATGAGGAGTCAAGGTGCACTAACGTTGACATTGAATGGAGCTTGGCTTCCTCATCTTTTGATCTTATCGTTGATAGTTTCGGCTCTCCACAGATCGACCTATTTGCACCTAAAAGTAATGCAAAGTGCAGAAAATACATCTCTTGGAGAAGAGATCCAGACGCGTTTAATATTTACGCTTTCACGATTAACTGGAGTGATTATTTCTTTTATTCATTTCCTCCTTTTTCGTTGATTCTTATGTGTTTGCGAAAGGTTATTGTCGATAAAGCTACAGGCATAATGGTAGTCCCATATTGGCCGAGCCAACCATGGTATCCACTTTTTCTCAAACTATCGCGGTATGAACTTGTTTATCTCGAACCACATTCTGAATTGTTGTTATCTCCTTTCAGAACCTGGCATCCATTGTGAAAACGACTTACCCTGGTGTCGGACCTATTATCAGGGAAGCATATAGAAGACAATCGTTAGGACAAAATACTATAGACGTTATGATTGCTTCTCTAGCTAAAAGTACAATTAAACAATATAACTGCGTATTCAAAAAATGGTGGGAGTTTTGCAAAACAAATAACTTAAATTGTTATGATCAGGATGTGCCAACTGTCTTGCAATTCTTGAACTCTCTGTTTGAGTCAGATGCTAGTTATTCGAGTTTAAACACTGTACGCTCGGCTCTGGCCTTGATATTGGGCAAACGTTTCAGCGCAGATGACCGAGTCTCTCGTTTCCTCAAAGGCGTGTTTAAACAGAAACCCGGTTTCCATAGATACCAGGTAACATGGAATCCAAATTTAGTTCTGGACTTAGTTTCTAACTGGTATCCAAATCACCAAATTTCAATTGAAAAACTCACGAAAAAGTTAGTTGCTCTGCTCGCGTTGTCGACTGCACTACGTGTGCAGACGCTCTCAATGATACAATTGTCCATCTTTTTTTTTTAGACCTTTGATTTGCAGCTCTAAAATATTGTGTGATGCTTAGTACATTGAAGAATGAACTACCTAGTGAATATAAATAAATCTCTTCGGATGCAGCGTCTCGTATAATTATGGTCAAACATCACTTCAGGTAAGTTCGTTTAACCATCAAATATCTATAGATTCAAATCTAAGGTAAGAGATTTGAAAAATGTCGAAGATAATACTAATATTGTAATGAAGAAGATCTTGAAACCCGTAGCAGAACCTATTACAGCTTTCATTAATCAGTCTAATAATGTAAAGCAACCTATGCACGTTCCTGAAGAGAGTTATATAAGAGATTATTATTATTATTAATAACTCGGAAACATCTCCTTATTTCCAAGATAGTGACTGTGCTAGTAGTGATTTATCAGATTTGACATTGACATTGACGCACCACACCCAGCCAGGACGTAATGTCTGATTCCGGTCAAACCGGCACACCAGGGGGCGCAAATTTTTGTGAGGATGGACACGCTCTGGGATGGGAAAGGAAGATCGGCAAGCCGCAGCCGGCCGACCAAAACCAGCCCGGTACACACCGTCGCCACCAGTATAGGAATATTGGAGCGGAGGGATTAGTTTTATGGATGAGCGTTGGTGAGTTGGTGGGCAATCCAGCCTTTGTTGAGTCATGTTTCTTGTGAAGTTGGTTCTTAGTCTTCGTGTGTGGAGGTATCTGTTTCACTGTCCGTTTCTGCGACTTCAAAGATCTGCTGTGCCGCCTTTCTCATTGTGCTTTTTTCCTCGGCTAGTTGGCGCCATTCACTTGTGCTTCTGTTGTAGTATCCCATATCGTGGGAGATGGAGTTGAGCCAGGTGAATATCGGTCTTCCGATTTTTAAATGCTGCGCTTTAAATTTCATAGCTGCGTATAATAGGTGGGGAGATGAGTGCCGCAGTATGTGGCCGTAATAGCAAATCCTGAGGAATTTAATTCTTTTGGTGATTGTTTGTCCTAGCAGAAGGTTGTGGACTTTGATATTTCTTGGCGGGTTCCTGGTATGGTTAAGCATGTCTCCTAGTATTAGTCGTTCATATCTTCTTAACGTAGACCTGTTGGTTTTCGTGATTGCTGCTGCTTTTAGACCATACATAATGGTAGGCTCGATGACCATTTTGTATGGTAGCCTCGCTGTTTGCCATTCCATTTTTGTTTTTTTATTAATGATATTAGGATTTTTGAGTTTTTAACCCCTTGCTTGCATCTAGTTCTTACGGTGTTTTTCCTGCTGAGACCAGCGATTATGTAGGTACCTAGATAGCGGATTTCGTTAACTGGTTTGATGTTTGTTCCTGCTAATCTTATAAATGTTCCATTGGTTGTTTCATTAACTGGGTCCCATATTAGTAATTTCGTTTTCGTTTTATTGATTTTTAGGCCAAGCGTCGTAAGTAGTTGTTCTATTTTGTATAATATGTTGCTGGTTTGGGCCAGATTTGTGCTTACTAGTATTAGGTCGTCGGCGATTTATTCCTGAATCCTGGTTAAGTTTTATTTCCCCTTTCTCTTCAAGGGTTTTAGTACGTCGTCAATTAAAAGGGTTGTTGGCCGTACCACTTCAGGCTGGTGTATTCGTTCATGCAAGCTTTAATGATTCTATTGGTTAGAGCCTTGCTTGTTCTCGTGGTTAATATGTCTTTAAGCGCGTTCAGGTCGACAGTGTTAAAAACTTTTTCCATGTCGATGGCCGTGACGTATGTTCTTGTGCCTTCCCGCCATTTTTCGTCTTCGTGCCAAGTGTGAAGATGTGGTCATCCGTTGATTTCTCTTCTAAAAAAGCCGCTTGGTAATTCTCTAGGTGTGTCGTGCATTTGTCAAGTCGATCCAGCAGTAAACTTGCATATATTCTGTAGCCTGTGCAGAAAATTGATATTCGTCTGTAGTCATTGACGGTTTGTGGATGTGTTTTCTTTGGAATGGAAAGAAAGAAAATACATTTATTAATTTGGACACCACAACACATATTATATACTACAGACAATTAACACAACACAAAAAAATAAAAAACACTAGTAAAAATAAATTAAAACCAAAAAAACACATAACAACAAAGAATAAACTACCTATAAACTGTCCCTCCCAATTGTCCAGCAGTGCCGTGTATTTATATTATGCTGTGTTGTGTTGAGGCACAGAATACTTAATAGTACGTTGAGGCATCCAGCATAAATGGCCTTCACTCAGCTTATGTCACGACCATAGGCCGTAACGCTGGTTTTCAATGGGACCAGCTGAGTGAGTGCCACGGACGACTGCAAATGTGAAGTGTACCTATTACCTATGTGAAATGTGTGTGTAATGATGTGTAGATAGACAAATACATTTACTTATACTATACATGTGAGGAGGAGTAACAGTAGTAGGCAATAAGTAAACCATCTATAGCGCTTATGCAACTACCTATTTATAATTATGCACAGATGCGAGTGTCGGCTCAAGGACAACCGGATCTATAAATAGATGCATTCTGATCGCTCAGTCGCGCCTACGGGCGCATGGCGAATACGGGGAGTATTGCTCGAACGGAAATACTTAATATACAAAACATCGATGGCAATAAAATTACAGCACAAATAAATTCAATAATAACAATACTTAAATGTCAATTGTGGTGGAAACAGTGAGGACTGCATGTCAGAATTTGAATAGAGATAAAGTTATTGTGAAACTGGATTTCTTAAGATAAGTTCCTACTCCCACTCATTCGCGCAACATTTCAGCAATAAATGAGTAAACCTATTTATAAATTAAGACAATTAAATTTACATACATTGACCTAACAGTGTTAAATGGTTTACAGGTTTTATCCCGAATAGTAAAGGCAAAGATCAAGTCCCTAACCAGTATCATGGGTACGCAATACCATACAAGCCGCGTCTGAGATACCGCTGTGAGCCCTCCGCAACACCCATAGTCAACAACAGAGAGGTGAGTTGCGCATCCTACCTTCACTAGGATGCCCTGTATTTCAGGCTAAGCAAGGGTCTTGGAGTAATTTACTGCTATAAACAATAATATTACTTTAAACAATTACAAAGACACACATACATAATTTTTTCTATAAATTATAATAAGAGTTAGTTATTTAAGGACCAAACCAAATTTCCTGGATTGAATTTTGCCTTCATGTGAAGATTATCCCGGTGTCTCATACACCGAATAAGACCCGGTGTAATCCATGGCTTAATATTATAGTTTTTATTACTCCGCCGTTTCTGTGTCGTATTTTTCACAATGACTTGTTGGACATTACTCACTAAGTACGACATGCAGGTGTCAGCGTCATCAAAATTATAAAGCGGGTTAAAGTCTATTTTGCATAAATCGTTTCATGCACGTACGTTTAGGTAGTTTGCGATTTAGGGTTAGTAGGACAGCATTGTGATCAGTTATTGACGAGTTGGGATATTCCCTGACATTTGGAAGCAAGCAATAGTCAAACCGATTCCTAAAACAAGTAACCTATAGATTTTAAAGACCTTAGACCAATTAGTATATTACCGTTCTTATCTAAAATTGTAGAAAAAATTGTGTGCTCTCAGATGACGGAATATCTTTACACTAACAATATCATGCCTGAAAAGCAGTCAGGCTTCAGGTCAGGTCGGAGTACAGCCACTGCACTTCTTGATGTGGTTGATGATATTCTTGCTGGGCAAGATATAGGAGAAGGCGCAATCCTAGTTTTACTGGATTACTCGCGCGCATTTGATAGCATAAACATTAATTTACTTTTGGCTAAATTATCCTTCTACGGGTTTCATTATGCAACACTAAAATGGTTTTCTAGTTACTTGCTTGGCCGGTCTCAAAAGGTGGGGATAGTAAGAAATGGTAAGATGGAGTACTCTGATAATTGTGCCATAAAACGAGGGGTCCCACAAGGCTCTATACTAGGACCCATCCTTTTCACTTTATATACTGCTGATTTGACTAAATGTATTATGAGAACTGAACATCACTTATATGCGGATGATCTGCAAATCTATAAAACATTTAAACCACATCAATCAATCTTGGCCACAGAAACAATAAATGAAGATCTCAACCGTATAGCTGAGTGGTCTAGAAAAAATTATCTTGTCCTAAACCCAAAAAAGACTAAGTTTATTGTTTTAGGTACTAAATTACAAATACATCGGATTAATTGTTTACTGCCATCAATCAAAATAGAACAGGATAAAATTGAACAAGTCACTGAAGTTCGGAACTTAGGTGTTCTATTTGATTCCAATTTACATTTTGAAAAATATGTCAGTGATGTTGTGCGCCAATGTTATTACAGATTGAAAGTTTTGTACGGAATGCGACAGTATTTAAGTGAAGATTTACGAATTTATCTCTGCGAATTATTGGTATTATCTAAATTAAATTATGCGGATACTGTAATTGGGGGATGCTTGCTAGCCAGAACCAAAAAACTTATACAAAGAGTGCAAAACTCATGCGCTCGATTCTGCTTCTTCATACCGCGTAGAGCTCATGTCACACCTTTCCTCAATAACAGTAACCTCATGAACATGGACTCGCGTCGCACATTGCACTTTGCAGGGTTACTCTTCGGCGTTATAAAAAATCAGGATCCTTCATATCTTTATTCTAAACTTAAATTCACAGACCGCATATCTCGCTTCAACGATCGTCTCATTTGTCCCACTTACAACTCAGCTTCATTCCGGGGTAGTTTCCGATACCTTGCTACTAAGTGTTGGAATAATATCCCTCCACCACTTAGGAACTTAAGTAATGTTAAGTTATTTAAGTTAAAATATAAAAGCCAGCTTTTATCCTCTCAAAAAGATATTTAAGGAAGAAAAATAAATTTTGATTAAAAAAAAAACTGCCATATATAGATAGATAGATATACCTATACCTCTATTTAAGGATAATAATTATATTGATACAATGAAAACTTTATTATAATATATTATAAGATTGTAATATTTACATTTCCATATTATAAATAACCTTAGTATTATAATATAACCTTAGTATGTACTTAATTACCAAAATATAAATATACCTACTGTAACCATAATGCCAATGTACCTTTCTACATAAGTTGTTAAGTTGTTTTCTGATTTTTAATTTAGTATTGTAAGCTACGTTTTTATTTGTTTAAATACCACTGTCATAAGGCATCCGCGGAAGACCAGCGTCGTGGTGCGCATAGCGCATCCCCGACAAATGCTGAGCGGAGACCCATTAGGTGCCCACTGTCTTCTGTTTATAATTTTTATGAACATTTTGTTATATAATATTGTAAACTGCTGTGTATACAATTAAGGTGCCTAATAAACATTTTTATTATTATTATTATTATTAAGTGTCCTTGATGGAAACCTAGATTTAAGCATCACATGGTCTAAACAAGAGCCGCTTTGGTGCGTGGGAAGCGTGTGCGCCGGGAGCAAGCTATTGAAGGCGCATAAGTTTAAATATTCCTGCGCAGCTGCATCATTGTTTCCTGGCTGAATGTTAATGTTTATGTCTCCAATTAAAATTAGATTTTTATATGACGATAATTGTTGGAGTGTGGTGTTTAGGGTTTCAATGAAACTGTTAGAATTTTTAAAAGAGGGGGGTCTGTACACCGCTAATATTGCAATATCTGACCCAATTTTGATTAAGAGCCGGTTACAGTCTAATATGTTTGGTGACTCTACGACGACGTTTAGGTTGCTTTTAGCATATACTACCACTCCGTCGTTCTGGTTATAGTTCTCTACACTGCTATGCAGGCTGTAGCCCGGTAGTAATGGCAAGTTACTATATTTACCTAACCAACACTCAGTAAAAACAATGACGTCACAGTCAATATTTAATCTTTGCTGGAAAACTATGTAGTTGTCGAAATTCTTAAAAATACTACGTATATTTTGTGTAACGATTGTTAATGGAGCGTTTGTGGAGGAAACATAGAATTTGCACCTTTCTACCTCACACGCCATTGAGTCTGATACAGAGAAATTATCAAGGTCAGAAATTACAGCGTTAGTCATAATATTTACAAGTAAAAATAAAAAGTAAACAACAAGAACTAAATACGTGAATAAGTGGCGCTCTTAGGCGCCTTCATAGTCGATTCTATTGATATACCGTTTTTCGGCTATTTTTTTGGCGGGACACTCTTCATCACCGGTTTTGTGGTTACAGGGATGTCTCATTGGCGGAAGCAAATCGTTCCAACACTTGGATGCGCAGAACCTGAAGCTCCCTCGAATGGCCACAGTGCGGTGCGGCGGCAGGATGAGCGCGTAGCCGGACCTGCGAGTTCTACACTGCACATCACTTGACCACTTCAGTTTCCGTACCAGATAAGATGGCATATCATTTAATAACGTACCGAACAAAAATGTAGCAAAATGTAATTTTCTACGTGAATTAATTTTAAGGATATTAGATGTATTTATAAAAGGCGTAACATGTGTTCTTGGCGGTATGCTGAAACAAAATCGTGCGCAGGCGTTTTGAACACGTTGAATCGACTGCTGTGTGCGCGCGAGCAGCCGGGGGCCATAAACTGTGACCATGTAATTCAACTTTTTTTTTTTATGAGATAGGTAGCAGACGAGCAGGCGGATCACCTGATGGTAAGCAATTGCCGCCGCTCATGGACACTTGCAACAATCGCATAGCTTTATTCTATTTCCCGTACTCGTATTTGATAAAGTACTTTCAGTCTGTAGAAGCAGCTACTGATCACACCACTTATATGCTTTTCAAAACGGAGATCCTCGTCCGTAAGCAGACCCAGATTTCTTGCTACTAATACCCGTTCCACATTTACACCATCGACCATCACGTTGATTCCCTTGTCAGATATTTTTTTTATTTGACCTTTTGACCCTAAAATTATGTATTTTGACTTATTGCCATTTAAAACTAGTGAGTACGCCTTCGCCCACTTACTTAGTTATCCGTTCTAAGTCGTCGTTTAGGTGCTTCAATGCAACACGTGTGTCTGCGGGTTTGAAGGAGACGTAGATTTGTAGATCATCGGTATATATGTGGTATTTGCAATGGTGAATTTGTGAGATAACATCTGCGCTGTAAATACTAAACAACAAAGGTCCCAGAATGGTACCTTGGGGCTCCCCCTAACCACCTTTCTTGAGTCCGATAGCCGCGTATTACCACGTTCATCAGTTATTTCCACCTGTTGTGAACGCTGCTCGAAATAGCTGTGGAACAACTTGATCACACTGTGGGAAAAGCCATAATAATGTAGCTTTGAGAGGAGTAGGCTAATATTAATGCAGTCAAAGGCCCTGGAAAAGTCCAGCAGAGTAAGAATGGTGCCCTCACCACAATCTTGAGCTGCTAAAGCGTCATCTACCACCTGTAGCATAGCCGTTGATGTACTATGCGACTTCCTAAAACCAGACTGCAATTCGGGCAGAACTCCATTACGTTCCACAAATGTTATCAGCTGCTCAGCTATAATTTTCTCCAGGACCTTCAACAAACAGGGCAAAATGCTAATTGGCCTTAGATCGGTCAAGGTTGACGGCAACGATGTCTTTGAGATAGGTCTTATAATAGCCCTTTGCCACTGTTTAGGATAGGTGCCGGTTACAATAGCCCTGTTAATCATCGCTGTAATGGCGGCAAAAGAGTACGGCAGAGTTGCCATCAACATATCCAACGATACACCATCTACACCGACAACATTTGATTTCAAGAATTTCATTGTCATGAGCACTTTGTCCTCACTAACCTCCTGTATTTCAAAGCTATCAGACACAGATTCCCTAAACTCAAAATAGGTCAATAGTGAAATGCTAACTGTATTATTGCCAGGTGTATTTAAAAAATGCTGGTTCACCGCATTTACGGCTTAGTTTTAGTGCGCACATTCTTTTTTATATGGGCCCACATATTGCAGGGATCGTCATTATTTTTATTCACGTACTGATTAAAATACGCCTCCTTTTCTTTGTACAAAGCCCTATCAACAGACCGTTTCAAGTCCTTGTATAACTCCTTGTGTTCCACTCGCCCAGTCTCACGTGCCCTGATATAAGCCCTATCTCTCTGTTGCATCATTAATTTGATGTTGTACGTGATCCAGGGATACTGATGATCCTTAATGTAAATAGTTTTAATCGGTGCAAAGATATCGAAAGTACCTATAATAATTAAATAATTAAATAACTCGAGCATGTCATTTACGTCTCCGTAAGCCCGGACGCAATCCCAGTCTATCGCACCCAGGTGCTCCTGGAACGCGTTTGCATCAATATCTTTTAAGGCCCTACGCTTTATTATGGTTGGAGTCGGTTTGTTTCTCGGCACAGTTACATTACATACTATAAACGCGTGACTACTAAGATCATTTATATGATCCACCATAACGGAATATACTTTGATATCCGTTAAGACTAAGTCGATTAGAGTTTGACTGTTGGCTGTAAAATGTGTGGGCTCTTGGATACATTGGGCTAATCTGTGACACGCCATAAACTCCTCGATTTTATACTTCGCGCTTTCATTCGGATTCAACATATTAATATTAAAATCTCCCAGAACAATAACATTATCGCACCATGCAAATGCCTCCATGGATGCAGTCATGAAAACATCTACATTCAACCAGGGAGGCCTGTACGCAATCCCTATTACAATTTTTTTGGCATTCACTGTCATACATAGCCACATTTGCTCGACATTGTCAGTAGCCGGGTGAGGCAGGACCTGGGCGGTCACTCCGCGTCTAATGTAGGCCCCCACCCCACCGCCGCGCGAGCGCACGCTGGCGGGGCGTGGAACGTGACGCAGTCTATAGTTCGGCACGGCGGGCGCGCGCCCCTCCTCGCCCTGTCGCAGCCACGTCTCGTTAATCGCCATCACATCAACGTCGTGGCGCTCCATGGCAGCAATTAGCTCATCGTGACGCGTACCAAGTGATCCTTTTTTTTTTTTTTTTTTTTGTTCACGCAGAGTGAATGCCGCCTTATGCACACCCGGCCGCTGGGAGACGACCAGGTAGTGTGGGGCTCTTCCCTGGATTGGGCCTCTGCTAATCAGAGGCCGTTCAAGGGCATACCCACTAAACACTCTGCGACTTTTCCCGGCAAATCCAGGCTCGGGGTGGGAAAGCGGGAAATAGGACGAACCTCATCACCGCAGACCCACCCATGGACAGCAAGGCACGCCAGTACGGCCTCTTTCCGACTCCCGGGGCTTAAAGCCCCCAGAGCAGCTCCCACTGCCCTCCGACAAAGCCCCAACCGGCGGCGCCCGCATCGCTGGATTGCGATACGGGCGTCGCGGGCATGGGCTCCTGCAGAACTCTCCACAAACCCACACCCTGCTGGCTGCAGGGCAAGGTGGGGGAGAGTGCCTGCAGGCTTCCAAAAAACTGCCCCACCAGACAGCCCCACGGCCGGCTACGCTGGATTGCGCAGTCGGTCGCGGGGCGGAGAGGTGGGGTTAGCCGGCCTTTGCCGCATCCCACTGGCTGTGGGACGCAGCGCAGACCAGCAACTAAAGACCCCCACAAAAGATGTGGGGGGTGGCGCCCGAAGGCGCCCCACTCGGTGGGGCCCACGTCAAGGTGCGCCCAAAGTGGAGGAGATCCTCACAGGGCGCCGGACAGGGCCCCGGCCCAGACAGAGCTGGGCCTCAAAGTGCAGCTGTCAGCCGTCGGGTAGCAATATGGCGATAAGCCAATTGCTACCCGCCGTTGCCCAGGGACACCAGGACCCCTCCGGTAGCAGTTCCAAACAGAAAGAAAATACTACCGAAGAGGCCACACGAGGAGGTCGCCGCACCGTAGTCCCCGTACCAAGTGATCCTGCGTTTAACAGACCAAACTTTAGACCTCGCTTTTTAACCGCGCCTTTTACAAAACAAATACCGGTCCACGTATTGCGAGAAGACATGATTACTCGGTACGTCGTCCACGGCTTGCCAGTGCCCACGAGTAGTGATAAAAAGCGATAACGTTGAGCGGCGATTATGATCTACAGTATGCCTGTTTTTAGTGAAACCCTCGGTGTTAGCGTGTGATTGAGAATATAGTGTGCAAGTAGGTATATTGAGATTGTGTTGCGAGTGTGATGCTGCTTTTCGAATAAATATCATACATGAAACAAATAATATCTATACTAAATATACTTACATGGAATACTTTGTTGATATTATAAAAGTATAATGCGCCTACTAAACGACACTGACTGGACAATAAAGAATGCAGACACGGCTTACTTATACATGATATTGAGACATTAATGAACAACATAAAACTAAAACAATACAAAATAATATCCTTAAGAACTAACAACGTCCGAAATAAAAACCCTCTCCAAGTCAGCATCCGATCTGACACGGCTTGCGGGAGCCCCTTGTTCTCGGCGGATGTAGACTCGCCCGTCCCTCGTCCACACGAAGCGCCAGCCTGCTTTCCGCGCCAACTCCCTAGCTCGGTTGAACAGGTGACGGTTAAGCCTTGTCAGCCTATCGTTGACGTACAGGGGCCGTGGGGGTGCTCGCAGACCCAGGCCCTCAGTGGTGGTGTTTCGCCGGACCCGCGCTGCCTTTAAGATGTCGTCCCTGGTGCTGCGGCGAGCCAACCGCACTGTGATGACCCGCGGTTTTGGCGCTTCCTTGGACTCCAATCGCCGAACGCCCACTCGCGAACACTTAACGATATCCCTATCGTCCAGTGATACTCCCAGCTTAGCAGCACAGGCCAACACTAGGTGCTGGACACTCTCGCCCTCCTCCTCCGCTACGCCAGCAATATCCACATCATTCTGTAGAAGGTCCTGGTCTCGTTCATCAAGCTCTATTTTGAGCTGGTTAACGGTTGTTTCCTGCACAACACCAGCTGCCATCCGCTTGTCAAACGTCTCTACTCTTTGTTCAAGCTTCCAGTCTTTCATCAATGGTCAACACCATCTGCCTCAGATCCACCATCTCCTGCCTCCATGCGCGACACTCCTCCCTTGCTAAGCGCATTTCCTCGCGAAAAGCCCGCGTCTCTAGGAAAAAGTCGGATTCCCTCATATCTATCGTAGTGTCAGTGGCGGTGGTGACCTCCATGGAGTGATCCAAGATGTGCCCAGCGCCGGCGCGTCTGATTGGGGTGCTGTCATTGTTAGCCCGTGGTTTCTTCGCTGTGCACTCCGGACAAAGCCACGATCGGTGCACTTGTATATCCGGGGGAAGATTTACGCATGCCCTATGGCAGACGACTTGACATTTGGGGCAAGCAACCCCTTCAGCTGCCGCCAACTTTGGTGCCATTTTATTTTAAACTAGCTTTTGCCCGCGACTTCGTTCGCGTGGACTTCAGGTTCGTAAAAACCTCAAAAATTGTAGCCTATGTGTTATTATGATGTATAAGCTATATTGTGGTAGAGTTTCATTCAAATCCATTCAGTAGTTTTTACGTGAAAGAGTAACAAACATCCATACATCCATACAAACTTTCGCCTTTATAGTAGTAGGATGTATAAATATGTGCGTTTTCCTGTAAATAGTACGTATCTTCAATGTATTTAGCCAGTAAGTATTCACTTTTGTATTTTTATGTAGGTATGTAGATATTTTGACACTTAGTACACTGTGGACTGCTAACTTTTGTTGTTTTATTTAATTAATCTAGCGATTTTATAGAAAATATTTTCCACACTCCCGACTTTTGGTCTATTTTATCGATTTTGAAATAGATTTGTAGCTTTGGAAGATGATTTATATTTTTAAATCGCGAAAGATATATGAGCTGTGTGCGTATTTGACAACGTCCGTGACGTCACTCTCGAATGGGTATTTGAAGTAGTGATTTATCAGATTTAGAATATAAAGAATGTAATCAAGAACTAAATAATACAAATATCAATAAAAGACCTGATATCTGAGAATGACTGACGTTTCGTGCGCCATACTGCGAGGTCACTGTGCTGCTTTTTTACCAAGTTTCGTCGACTTCTGTGTATTGTTTGGTTCTATGACTGTGTTGAGGGATTCCTGTGGTGACTGTGAAGCTATGTGAGTGTAGGCTCCTGTATTCTTGCACAGAATACCGTAAATTCTGGATTTGTTTGCTCGCCCGAAATATTTACATTTCTCTTGTTATTGTCATTGTTTACCAACAATACCCATCGGTTTATCCGATTGCCTTCCTCTATTGACTGTAACTAGCGCCATCTAGCGGGCAATAGCATACACGCCATCTAGCGGTACCAGTCCATACCATCTTTACTAAACCACACATATCGGAACCTTTGACTGTGCTTCTCTGGTGGTGCCATCTAGCGACGAGTAGCGAAAGATCGTAGCCATGGTCAATTGTGGAGCGTGCGGAAAATTCATGACGGCGACAGGTGGCGTTGGGTGTTCTTCGTGCGTGCTCAAGTATCATCGAGCCTGTCTATCTATCCCCGAGTCCAATCGGGAAGGAATGGTCCTGCCCGAATTGCTAGAAAAACGTGCAAAAGGGTGATAATAACCATACGCCCGTGAAGGGCCTGTATGATGAGCCGGTTGCCGCCGCCGGTACTGCGCCGTCATCCTCGCCTAAGGAGGGGACGCCTTCAGATGCCCCTGCCGGCCGCGGTGATGGAGAGCTCACGATCTTCATGGCAGAGATGAGGGAGTTCCGAAAGGAGACGATGACCCAGCTGTTGGGCGCTTTAAGGAGCCGGATGGACACAGTCGAGCGCAGGCTTGATGCGCTGGAGCAGGCTGGGCCGGGCGTCGCTATCCCTGGTGGGACCGCTGAACTGGAGCAAACTATAGTGGAGCTGAACGACCGCGACCAGGAGGCCCTGCTGTCAGACCTCGAGATTAGGCAGCTGCCCGAGGAGAGCGGGACGTCCGTAGCTCAGTCGGTCACAGTGATGGCCGCGCGGCTGGGCTGGAGGAGCGGGACATTGTCTTCGCCGAGCGCGTGGGTCCTCCGGCCAAGGAGGCGGGCTACGTCAACGAGCGCTTGACGCGGTTTAATCGGCAGTTGTTCCACCGGGTGCGTGAGGAGTGCCGCAGACTGCGCTGGAGATATTCCTGGACGAGACGCGGACGCATTTACGTCCGACAGGCGGATGGATCTGCGGTATTCCAGCTGTGATCTGATGCCGATGTGGAGTTCTCGGCTCTAGCCCCTGAATCGTGTTTTTCGTGGAAACACATAAAATATATTAGTTTTGTGTTAAATTTTTACTTGATTTATTTTTTCAATTTTAATAAGTTTAGTTTACCTGTGCTTGTTTTTTATATATTCATGTTATCAGAGGATCATAGGGGACTTCTAGGGAACAAGATCTCTTCATGGTAATGACAATTATATATTTGGTACATTTCACAACTCTAACATCGCATATACACTCACAAAATTATATACTATCTCTGATCATAGGTTACACACATCACGCATATCTATATATATTTTTTACCAAACAACTGTACTACACACCAAAATATACTTTACTATATATAACGTCACCATTTATTTTTTAACTCAAAACGGGACATTGATTTATTTAGGTCCAATCAAAAGTAGTCAATATAACACACAACACATTTTTAGTTTTTTTATTCTACAAAAGTTAGCTGGCTTAAAAGTTACGATTCACAAAGGTACCCAAAATGTTTATTTATGTTTATATTTATCAGAAGAACAAATTTGTTTTAATATAACTGGTGACGATTTCAAGTAAGAATATTCACCTTAATTATCAACATCGCCCTTAGAACTGAAATTTGTGACTGGGTTTTCTCAGATGTCCACAATTTATTCATAATAGAAAAAAACTCTTTCTACTGGAGCATTTGTAGCAGGTAAACATAAAATATATTCAATTAAAATAGAAAAATTTTCATGCTTAAGATTATTGGCGCGAAAGTGTTTGAATACTCCCAACGCGTTTCCGTTTAAATTATTCCATTCTGTTACTTTTTGCGATGTAATGTAATTAGATAATAATGAAAATTCTTCAAAAACTTCAGTATCTTTGTTACAATCAATATATTGCTTTTCAATTAATACATCCAGAAACTTCTGAACGTCTTCCCATATGAGGACCTTTTTTAAATCTGCCCAATAAAATGTCTCCATTTCTTTGGTAAGAAAGCAAGTCCACTGCTCCAGATATTCACGGCTTGTTTTATAAAATTCTGTAGCCGTCCTTTTCACATATTCTTCATCGATATCAATACCACTATCTTTCAATTTTGACATTAATTGACGGACCATAAATGGAAGAAACTGATTGGTCTGTTTCTGAGTTTAATTGTCTTTTAATTGATTGATTTCTTTTGCAGCTTCAATAGCCGATACAGTCTGACCTTCAAGTTTCAAGACAGCTTGATGAAAACTTGCTGACTGAGCGTGTAAAAAATAAAACCACAATCCGGATGTGGGATCATCAAAAAAGTTTTTTAATAACAGAGGACATTTTTCAATACTCAAAAAGTAGCTTTTTAAAGGCTGGTACATTTTTAAAATTCTCTCCAATGCAGGCATAAGAGCCAGCCATCTGGTTTTGCTAAAGCCGAGCATTTGTTGATATTCCGTTTCAGTTTCGGCACAAAACTCTTTGAGAGTTTCAACTCGAATTGTATAAATATAAGAAAAGGAATATATCTTTACAATAACGCATTCGTAATCTATGGGTAACCCATCTGCAGCAGATTTTATTGCATTGTGAATTACGTGGGCTCCACATCCAATACCTATTATTTCTTTTCTCAGAGATGATTGTAATTTCATTAAAACATTGTTAGTTCCTCGCTTAGCTGCACCTCCGAAATTGACGTTTGCATTATCCCCACAAAATGCTACGACTTTTGCAGTCAAATTATTATCTGTCAACACTTGGTTTAAATAATTGACAATGATGTCTGAAATTTCACCAGGTTGGTCTTGGAAATCTAAAATTTTTACTTGCACACCTACGTAAGGTTTAAAAAAGCGCGCTACAATAGGATATAATTTCTTGTTACCGTGGTTTGACGCGTCGTTTAGTATTGTTATACAATTGCACTTATCAAGGTCGTCTTTTAATTTTTTCATTGCTGTAGGTGTCAAAACATTTATTACAATAGCTTCTGATTTCGTACGCGCGCATGTAAAGAACAACGGCGGGATAAGACTTAACAATTACCCTTGATGAAAAAAATATGACAATATAGCTGACTAAAAGGACATTTATATAAATATATTTTTATATGATAAAGCGGGAGTATCTCATAAAATCAGTTCAAACCACGCTTTAATCTTACTGTTTGTTGGCGACTGGCTGTCAACCTGTGCAACCATGGTGCAACCTTATTTTTTATCTATGCTTTTTCGAGGTGTCAAATGGTTGTCGTCTGATTATTACCAAATTGTTTCTATTTACCTATTTTCACGTTATTAGTTTTTTGTGGTTTTTGTTCTCGTTTACAGGTGGTAGTCTCTCATATTAATCGCCATTTACCACGTCATTCATTACACTTAGAACATTTATTTTTTGTTAAAAAGAACTACTTTTTCAAGTTAATTATCTTTCGTAGAATTTGAAATATATTTTTTTGGTGAATCAAAATACTTTTTTGATGAAACGAAACGTAGCGCGTTTGACGCTAGATAAAGACAGTGACAGCTAATCAAATAACGATTTAAGTAATTTCTTAGTAACGCAGATAGGTATTTATTCTATTCTAACCTCTTCGGTTTGGCCTTTAATAAAAGTACTAATTGTGCTTGAGTCTATTTATTTTAACACCAAGTAACTGTATTATAAGTATGTATTTTCTATGTATTATAAGTATGTATTTACAAAAGAAAAGTATTATATGTATGTCGGCGCGCAAATAATAGAGCGCCGCTAAACGATAGCCCGCAGTGATTACTCTGATTCTCGGGAGAGTTTGTTTATGTTACGTTTATTAACAAAGGTGTAGCTTTGTCGATCCTGGGAACGGAGGTGACGTCACCCTATGGTGCGTTGCCGAATGTGGCCGCGGGTCGGCTATCAAGAGTCCCATTGTTTTTATGTTTACATTAAGTTGTGCTATGGTATTAAGAGGTTGGGAGTCAGTCCTCTTTCGAAGCGCAGTATTGACACAGCGCGACCCGCGGACTCGTTATCCGTTCTAAAAATAACTTAATTCTATTTAGTTTTAGTTGTGTCAAGAACATTTTGTATTTAACCAAGTGGATAAGATTGAACTATCATAACTAAGTAGTTTTAAAAGTAACTCGGACGTTTTACCCAACGCCTACAAAGTGCCAGTCGTATAGTATAGTCGAAATAATGGAAAACCCCTCTGATGTCGTTCCTTCCTGAGCCGGCCGCTCCGACATGTATATATTTGTAATCCCACTGTTGGTTCTGATATCTGTAACACAGGTGCTTGAGCTACCTATCTCAGAGTCAGATCAATGTATGTGATGTAGTGAAATATTATTTAAAAAAAAAAAATAGTAATGATTAATGATTATTTATAATAACACTGAGTAACAAAATAATTATCTACAATCTAAGCTGCTAGTCTGCCTACTTCAGCAATAATAAAAAAAAGCTTCTTACTTAAGGGGCTATACGAATGAAACTAGCGCCGCCAACCTATTTACACTGATTGTGGCGAAAATATGATATTTTTGAAGAAAATAAAACATTACTGACTTAGATCCAAGTAAATTGGATTTTTCAAGATGCAATACAATGTTTCTAACACGCGACATGTAACAATAATGTTAATTATTGCTAAAATCGGCCACTTTTAGCAATAATTGACTTTATTGTTACTTGTCGCGTCTTTAATAATATTGTATTGCATCTTGAAAAAATCAATTAACTTTTATCTAAGTCTGTAATGTTTTGCTTCCTTAATCATTATCGTATTTTCGCCACAATCAGTGTAAATAGGTTGGCGGCGATAGTTTCATTTGTATAGCCCCTTAAGCTTCTTTCATGGGCTTCTTTCAACCACATACTATCCTAGACCTAGTCAAAGGATGGTATTCTCGTTATTCTTTGGAACATCGGCTACGACTGGGTCCTGCGCGGCCGTCTCCTCCGGGACTGGAGTGTCATCTGCTATGCAGACGACACTCTAGTCACGGCCCGGGGGAGGGCGTTTGAGGCGGCCGCGGCGAAGGCGTCGCGGGCCGCAGACTCGGTCGTAGAGAGGGTGCGGCGCCTGGGACTACAGTGCGCCATAGAGAAGACCGAGGTGATTTATTTCCCTCGGTCTGGCGAGAGGTTTCCCTTCGGCAGACACATTTCTGTCGGAGGGACCCAGGTTCAGGTGAAGGCCGAGATGCGCTATCTCGGCCTCACCCTGGATCCTCGGTGGCAGTTTGGCCTGCACTTTAGCAGGCTGTCACCGAGGCTCCTCAGGGCAGCAGACACGCTGTCGTGGCTGCTGCCGAACCTGGGCGGACCAGGCTCCAGGTGCCGGCGTCTCTATGCCGGCATCCTGAGATCGATGGCGCTCTACGGAGCGCCAGTCTGGTCGGACTCCCTGGCGAGAGGGGAAAATCTTCCCTTCTTGCGGGGGCCTCAGCGAGCAATAGCGCAGCGGGTCGCTCGAGCTTACCGTACGGTAAGTTTCGACGTGGCCTGCTTGCTCGCCGAGACCCCTCCGTGGGAGTCGGACGCTGTGGTTCTCTCCGCCGTGTATGACTACGCGGCGGAGAAGCGGGCGGAAGGGGAGTCCTTCTGCCCCGTCGAGCGGGAGGCCGTACGGAAGGAGGCCCGGCAGGTCCTCCTGAGGCGATGGTCGGAGCACCTCGTCCTCACCCGTTACGGCCGGAGAACGCTCGACGCGCTCGCCCCGGTCTTGGACCGGTGGCTGGAGCGGAGCCACGGCGTCGTCTCCTTCCGGATGGTGCAGGTAATGACCGGGCATGGTTGCTTCGGCTATTACCTGCACAAGATCCGCCGGGAGGAGACGCCTTCCTGCCACGCGTGCGGCGCTGTGGAGGACACGGCGCAACACACTCTAGCGGTGTGTGCGTCGTGGGCTCCACAGCGCTATGCATTGGTGGCGAAGGTCGGCCAGGACCTCTCACTGGCTAGTATAGCGAGAGCTATGCTAGCGAGTGATGAGGCCTGGAAGGCCTTTGCCGCCTTTTGCGAGCACGTGATGGCGGCGAAGGAGGCGGCGGAGCGCGAGCGAGAGGCGGATCCTCTCGCCCCCGCGCTCCGAAGGGCAAGGAGGGGGAGGAGACGACGCCAATATGTGCGTCTCCTACCTCTCCATGGAGGGAGTCCGCTGGCGGGTGGTACGGGGGGTACCACCGCCGGCATTGCACGGACGCCCTCCGCAGCCTGGTGGGGACGGCTCGACTCTCTCGGCTGTCCCCTCCCACCCCCCCGACCCCGGGGGGAGTTCCGCCGTGCCCGCCGTGTAGGCGGGCCCCGTCCGGAAGATGTTGTGGTGCTAGGCTCCGTGCTTGGACCCAGGACATTTTCCAAATATGGACGATGAGGGAGAGTCCCAGGGGTTTTAGTCGGTATACCCCCGCCTTCAGCGGGGGGAGTCCGACATAACCCGTCCACCCCCCGGTGGACGGGTATGCGTAACGCATTTCCCCTGGGTCAACAAAAAAAAAAAAAAAAATGGTATTCTCGTTATTTACATTTTATTAAATTAAGGAATGGTATTCTTGTAAATATACAACATAACCTCTAAACAAAACATCGGCAATATAAGAAATTCCCGCTTTTACAAGAAAACAGTGATGCTGTTTTAGATTATTTACTTAATGAGCAATCCATTGATACCTAAGTCGTTAAGGGTAGCGGAGCCTTTAGTTCAAGTCACCACTTCTATGAAAACCGCCGATGTTCATTGGGATCAAAACATGATTGAATCAATTTCGATGCACAATCATAACGAAAACTGTGGTTTTCTTGTATCGTGTGATAAGCCCAGACGCCTTCTGCCGCGGCGATATCAAAGTCCTTCAAAGTTGGTGTGTCCGATTTCTTAAAAAAGTTTAACATCGAGGAACTCGAAGCGGCGGCACGATCGGTATTTTTATGTTTGTCAGACTTTAAATGCTGCTCAATGTCACCACCACCACTGTGAGAAACACTAAATTCTGTACGACACTTTTCACATCTGACATCTGATGGGGTATTTATTTGCTTGATAAAAGGATATTTTTCTTGTAAGCTAACATTGAACGAACACTTGCGTTTCGGCATGTTAACTGAGATTCCAAAGAAAAAAAAAATAAATTATATACAGATACTATACGAGCATCAAACAACAAAAAACAAAAAGCGAGCAGTAGGCAAAAGAACAGATTTTTTTTTTATGAGATTGGGGGCAGACGAACTGACGGTTCACCTGATGGTAAGTGATTACCGCCGCCCATGGACACCCGCAACACCAGAGGAGTCGCAAATGCGCTGCCGACCTTTTAAGAAGGAATACGCTCGCTTTTTGAAGGTTTGTAGGTCGTATCGTCGTCGATTGCTAAACAATAATCAATAAGCCAACAAAACACGAGCGATATGACGTCTTGACGTTTGTCGACGACGCGGTCTCGCTCTCGCACACGGTTAGCTTGCGTTCGGTTGTCACATCGCGTGGCGGCGCGGGCGAACAGGGTAGCGGCCGGCCGTTTGCTACTCAAATTTGCGCGCGGTTTCTAAAAACGGGACAATTTTGCGTCCCAGTCCACTTCGGGGACACCGGGACTCATAATTGTAAAAAGGGACAGTCTCGTTCAAAACGGGACGTCTGGTCACGTTAACTATATATAACTACACTTGTTCCGTCATCGCACTTTCTTCGTTAACAATTAGTGGTTTTTCAAATTAGGAATTTCAGCGTTCGAAAGAACATCAGTCTGATTAGACTTAACAATTACCCTTGATAAAAAAAATATGACAATATAGCTGCTTAAAAGGACATTTAAATAAAATTATTTTTACATTAAGATAAAGCGGGAGTATCTCATAAAATCAGTTCGAACCAAGCTTAAATCTTACTGTTTGTTGGCGACTGGCTGTCAACCTGTGCAACCATGGTACTTAATTCGTTTTTTGTGGTTTTTTTTCCCGTTTGCAAGTTTAATCTCATACATCGCGATTTACCACATCATGGAAGTGGCTACTGGTGTGACAGCTAATCAAATAACGGTTTATTATAGTAATTTCTTAGTGACGTAGATAGGTACTTATTCTATTCTAACCTCTAAACAAAACATCGGTAATATAAGAAATTCCCGCTTTTATAAGAAAACAGTGATGCTGTTTTAGATTATTTACTTAATGAGCAATCCATTGATACCTAAGTCGTTAAGGGTAGCGGAGCTTTAGTTCAAGTCACCACTTCTATGAAAACCGCCGATATTCTTTAAATCGTATTTTTAATCGATGTTTCTGTGTTGATGAGTAATGCGGAAACAAAACGCAGCCATTTTTATGGTTTGTCATGCATTTCGTGCTTCCGAGTATGATATCGACATTTCGAAGGGCAGTTGAACGTCATCGCCCTGTAAGGACACACCTCATTGCGCGCGCGCCACATGTCCTGTGGAGAGTGATCGTGCTAATCTCAAAAACTATCGAACTGTGTGTCCCGAAGGTGGAATCATCCATCGTTATCTACTCAAGGTACGTGAGTGCATGATATTGTTGCTGCCTACCTTCTCGATTCAGAACATCGATCTCCCAATAGCAGGCAGGCCATCTAGGTTTGACCCAGATGTAGCAGAAAGCCACTGGTCGGTTACTCCTTTGTACTAAAAGGTTTTGTGTGCAATGCGTATATGCTACATTCTTTCTGGTGCCGAAACCCGGGACGGTTTCGCCTAACACGTGTTTTTTACTTTTCCGAATTTCATAGTTTTTGCGTGGTATTTCTGGTTGGTTATAACTTTGTAATCGGCTAATCAAATTATCCCTTTATCGGAACGTCAGGGGTTAGGTCCAGAGCGCTCAGGCATAGTGTGGGCGGGGACTACGGTGCGGCGACCTCCTCGTGTGGCTTCCCCGGTAGTATTTTCTTTCTGTTTGGAACTGCTACCGGAGGGGTCCTGGTGTCCCTGGGCAACGACGGGTAGCAATTGGCTTATCGCCATATTGCTACCCGACGGCTGACAGCTGCACTTTGAGGCCCAGCTCTGTCTGGGCCGGGGCCCTGTCCGGCGCCCTGTGAGGATCTCCTGCACTTTGGGCGCACCTTGACGTGGGCCCCACCGAGTGGGGCGCCTTCGGGCGCCACCCCCCACATCTTTTGTGGGGGTCTTTAGTTGCTGGTCTGCGCTGCGTCCCACAGCCAGTGGGATGCGGCAAAGGCCGGCTAACCCCACCTCTCCGCCCAGCGACTGACTGCGCAATCCAGCGTAGACGGCCGTGGGGCTGTCTGGTGGGGCAGTTTTTTTTTTTTTTTTTTTTGGAAGCCTGCAGGCACTCTCCCCCACCTTGCCCTGCAGCCAGCAGGGTGTGGGTTTATGGAGAGTTCTGCAGGAGCCCATGCCCGCGACGCCCGTATCGCAATCCAGCGATGCGGGCGCCGCCCGGTTGGGGCTTTGTCGGAGGGCAGTGGGAGCTGCTCCGGAGGCTTTAAGCCCCGGGAGTCGGAAAGAGGCCGTACTGGCGTGCCTTGCTATCCATGGGTGGGTCTGCGGTGATGAGGTTCGTCCTATTTCCCGCTTTCCCACCCCGAGCCTGGATTTGCCGGGAAAAGTCGCAGAGTGTTTAGTGGGTATGCCCTTAAACGGCCTCTGATTAGCAGAGGCCCAATCCAGGGAAGAGCCCCACACTACCTGGTCGTCTCCCAGCGGCCGGGTGTGCATAAGGCGGCATTCACTCTGCGTGAACAAAAAAAAAAAAAAAAAAAAAAAAGGCATAGTGTGGGCGGGGAGCTAAGGTGCGTCGACCTCTACGAGCGGCCCCGCTGGTAATCAGTTCTGTCTTGATTCCAGCCGCGGCTGGTATTAGTCAGAAACGGTTACCGTGGGGTCCGGTGTTCCCCGGGCAACGGCGGGTAGTAATCTCACTGCGGTGGATTGCTACCCGACGGCCGACGGACGCACACTGGTCCGGGGGGCTGTGTCCGGCTCCGCCCGCGCGGGTTGCGCGGCGGTTTTTCCCGCGGGGCGCTTTGACGTCAGCCCCCCCTCATGAGTGGAGCGCCTCCGGGCGCAGTGGGCGAAAGCCCCTGATGTGGAGACCTGCGCTGCAAGGTCGCAGCCAGCGAATTGCGGCGGCAGGTCGGTGTTGCCCGTTTTCCTGGCTCCGCATCCAGCGGAGTTGGTAGCTCGGGCGGCTTCGTCTTGAAGCTGCGGGGTTTGTTTCCCCAACCCGCTCTGTGCTGCATCCAGCAGCGTATGGGTGGGGAAGGGTCCCCGCAGTCACCCTCTCGACGGTGCCTGCACTGCAGCCAGCAGTGTGGGTGCCTAATCGGGAGGGTGCGTCAGGAGGGTCGTGGGAGAGGCCCTGGGGGTTGTGTCTGACGCAGCCTCGGAGGAGTGGAGTGGGGCCGCACTGGCGAGCCTCGCAGTCCATGGGTGAGTTCGCGGTGGCAAGGTTCGTCCGTTTTCCCCGTGCCTCACCCCGAGCCTGGACTTGCCGGGATAAGTCGTTGGGGTTTTAGTGGGTATGCCCCTGGACGGCCTCTGGTTAGCAGAGGCCCACCCAGAGGAGAGCCCCACACTACCCGGTCGCCTCCCAGCGGCCGGGTGTGCATAAGGCAGCATTTCCCCATCGTCACCAAAAAAAAAAAAAAAAAAAGGCATAGTGTGGGCAGAAATTAGGGATCGTTTCGGACCACTTCGTTCGTTAGCGAACTGATTTAATTACACCACTGAAACTATTACAATCGTAACACTAGGTATCTAGGTCTTAATTCGAACACTAAAACACTGAACGAGTAGCGGGACAGTTCCGCGATGTTTACTCGGCGACGGTCAGAATCAAACTCCCTCCAATCGCTCCTCGCCGATAACGTCACGACTCTGTCGAAGCGCGCGAAACGACCGAAAACGCGCGGAATCGTAGTTCCCGCTGTCACCGCTTGGCGCGCTTGCTTCTCGTCATTTATGATCTGTGACCGGATGCGACACGGCCATCCTGCGATGACACACGTCCTCGTGTGTAAATCTGTAACAATACAAAGACAGCACAGAATCCGCTCGGCCAGTCCTTACTCTATTGGACCTAATCAAATCAAATCAAATATCATTTATTGCTTTAGTTATAGGAGTAGTATGATATTGTTCATTCTATCTCACTTTCGTTCGATCGCGGGAGCGATCTCACATCAAGTGCGCTAGAATGCTCAATATCATCAGAACGCATCGCGTTGTTGAAGACGAATACACGCCAAATCTTCGTGCACTCGTTCTCTAAAAGTCATAACGTCAAACTACTCAGAAACAAACTAATTGTTGATTTAAATACGACAACGTTAATGTTTAAGCTCATTTTATTATCATGAATGAAACACTACAGTCACGTGCAAAAAACGAAATCATGAAGTTTGTTAAACAAAAAGAATCTCTCAAATTAGATTGCATCTGTCCTGCATCGTCTGACGTTCCTAGACGGCATGGAAATTTATTACCAAATACAATACGTTGTATTGTGTGCGGTCCTTCTAATAGTGGAAAAACCAATTTAGTAATAAGTTTATTATTGCATAAAAATGGACCGAGATTTCGTAACCTTTATGTGTATTCAAAGTCTTTGTATCAACCTAAATACTTATATCTTGAAAAGGTTTTGTATATGGTACCTGGAACATCATTTAGTAAATACAATCACAATGGAGAAATTTTGAGTCCACATGATGCTTTACCCGATTCAATAATAATTTTTGACGACGTTGCTTGTGAAAATCAAAACAACATAAGGGATTATTTCGCCATGGGGCGACATAAAAACATAATTGTTTTTATATCAATCAAACTTATACAAAAATTCCGAAACAACTTGTAAGAGACAATTCAAACCTTGTCATTCTATTTAAACAAGATGACATTAATTTGAAGCATGTTTATGAGGAGCATGTTGGGTCGGATATGTCATGGCCCCAATTTCGTGAGATGTGCGCTACCGTTTGGAATAAACCATTCAGCTATCTTGTTATTAATAAGGATTGTAGTAGGGTATTATTGGGCATTCTACTTCACTTTTGGTTTCAAAATCGCTCACTCCGTTCGCTAAACCAAAAGCGAAGTAGAATTCCCAATACATTTTTGAAAAACCAAATGTGAAGTAGCATTGCGTCAATTGGTTTCTCAATTCTCATCACTATCTGTCTATTCGTTAATTTCAGTGCCACTTAGGCACGTAATTAGCCCAAAACGGATAGATAAGTGTTGATTTAAAAATATGGTTACGTTGGAACTTACCGTCATTCTATTGTGACTAATACACCGCTGCAGACACGTTATATACAAAATAATGAAGTTCGTCAAACAAAAAGAATCGCTTAAATTAGAATGCATCTGTCCTGCATCATCTGATGAGCCAAAACGACACGGAAATTTGTTACCTAATACAATACGTTGTATAGTTTGTGGTCCGTCTAATAGTGGAAAAACCAATTTAGTGATAAGTTTATTATTACATAAAAATGGTCCAAGATTTTGTAACCTTTATGTGTATTCAAAATCTTTGTATCAACCTAAATATTTATATCTTGAAAAAGTTTTGGACATGGTTCCTGGAACATCATTTAACAAATACAATCACAATGGCGAAATTTTGAGTCCACATGATGCTTTACCCGATTCGATTATAATTTTTGACGACGTTGCTTGTGAGAATCAAAACAACATTAGAGATTATTTCGCCATGGGACGCCATAAAAATATTGATTGTTTCTATATCAATCAAACTTACACAAGAGTTCCAAAACAACTTGTAAGAGACAATTCAAATCTTGTTATTCTATTTAAGCAAGATGACGTTAACTTGAAGCATGTATATGAGGAACATGTTGGGGCTGATATGTCATGGTCCCAATTTCGTAAGATGTGCTCTACTGTTTGGAATAAACCATTTAGCTATCTTGTTATTAATAAGGATTGTGATAAAAATAACGGATGTTACCGATCGACGTTCGATACATTCATAGTGATAGACGAACATACATAAAGACGGTTGTGTTATTTATCAGCCACTCCTATTCATGATTTGAACCTGAGCGGAATACTTTGAAATGGAGAAAAATCTTAAAGAACAAATTGTAAAATCAGCAGCAGCTGTTAAAAAAAAAGTTGCGATGATAAAAGATGTTGAAAATACAAATAATAAAACATTAGAAACAATCTTCAAACCTATTGTTGATCCACTTACATTATTGACCAATAAAAAACAAGACGCACGACGAGATAAGGAAGATGAGTACTTTGAGCCAGTGATGAAAAAGTTTAAGAATGACAATAATCAGTCAATCGAAGATGAGAACCAATCATTATTTGCCTCTGATGAAGATTACAATGAATCTATTAGTGAAGAAGATGAAGACGATGTACAAGAACAATACAACGATTACAATAAAACCCTTGTTGTATCACCGTCTGAAGACCACAATGTAAGCGAGGGATCATTTAAATCTCTACAGTCATCGCCAAGTCTTAAAAATCAATCACTTTCATGGTCAACATCGTCTGAAGTAATGACAGATGTTCCGTTTGGAATCAGAAATGAACGAGGTAAACTATTACTAGGCAAAACACGTGTTCATGACGACGGCAGCATTCTTAAAATAGGAACACTAACTGTTAAAAAAACTGTTGGCTTAAAAGAACTTTTATTCAAAAAGAAACCAAATTTAGATGTAGTATCATATGATGATTTACAAAATTACAAGTTACTTCTTATAGAAACCAATGCTCATCGACGTAATTATGAATCATCCAAACCAATTAACAGCAGCAAAGGATTTAAATATATGAATGTAATTAAGCCTTTGTTCAAATTCTCTCGAAATCTAACTACAAGTGTAGAAAGTATTCCTCAAGGTAAAGGTATTTCACTTTTAAAGACAGTAAAATCAAACACTGATTTAGTTTACTGGAATGATCCAAACGAGTTAGTCGAACGATTGAAGTTACTATTTGCATCATGGGAAGCAGGAAACACTGGTGTAAATAATGAAATAATTGCGATCATTTCGGAACTGCATGAAGCTGGTATCATAAATGTAGAACATATAAAGAAGAAACCAGGAAAATTGGGCAGTATTCTTTCCGTAGTCATCCCATCAAGACAGCAATGAATATAGACAAGTTTGGTCACCATGTCCATAAACGTTTACGATTGACAGAATATAATATTGGAAACTTCAATGAAGCATTGGTAAAATCAGATACCGGTCACTACGATTTAAAATCTTCTAAATTAAAAGGGTTATCATATCCAATCGAAGACGACGAAGCAGTAAATAAAGCTTATTTAGACAAAACCATTCAAGAATTAAGAAATGAAATTGAAAAAGTGAAGCTCGAAGTTAAATTTCATTTGAAGAACTTGGAAACCTTTACAACAGAACATTTGAATAAATCATTTTACTCAAGGTCGGAAATAGACAATTTGATTCATGTAAAAATAAACAAAAATGAGCAAAAAGGACATAATTGATGAACTTCACAAAGCAGCCAGAAGAAATTTTCCGCGTAGATGCACAGTTATAAAAGGAATTGATGATCTATGGCAAGCTGACCTCATAGATTTACAAAAATATTCCCATTTTAATAAAGGACACAAGTATATATTAGTAGTGATAGACACTTTGTCAAAGTTTGTATGGGCAAGTCCTTTAAAATCTAAAGAAAAGAAATGTGTTTTTCGCGCAATGCAACAGATTTTTAAAAATTCATCTAGAAAACCTAAACATTTGCAAACAGATTTAGGCAAAGAGTTTTATAATGATATTTTCGGTCAACTGTTAACAAAATATAATGTAAACCATTATTCTACTTACTCCGTTAAAAAAGCTTCTATAGTAGAGCGAGTCATACGCACGTTAAAATCACACATCTTTAAACTTTTCAGTTTATATGGTTGCTATCGATGGCTGGGTCAATTACTAAATACTGTGATAGATAACTATAACAGCACTACTCATCGCATAACTAAATTTAAACCTATTGATGTTAATAAGACAAATGAAATCGACGGTCCCTACGTATAAACGGACATGTCAAAAACGTAGGTTTACAGGAGAGCGGAATTAAGGTTCATTTTGCTCTGAAAAAAAATGTAATCAAAATTATTAATATATCTTTTCACTAATATTTTATTAGCATTAGAACGCTTTTAGCAGTATTGAAACATATGTATTTTTATCACAATTTCCCAATAAAACTACGAGTTAACTGTTTCTACGCTGTCATTAAAAAAAAGTCAAGTCGTACAAATCTAAGATGCCTGTTTATACAGCGGGAATAACAAATGGCGGTTTTCAATACGAATTTAATTTTTTTTTTTACGAGAATGTGTAATTATGACTTAATTTTCAAAGCAATCCGTAAAAATCTATTTACAGTTATATGTTAAGATCAGAATGCATTAATAGTAACATGTCTTTTTATACGTGGTACAAACTAAATAAGCGTAGGCCTACTTACTGCATAGTATAAAAAGACATGTCCTTAAATAAAAGCAAGATTTTGTTATAATATTGGGTATATGAATAAAACAAGTTTTAATCAAATGATATATTGTTACATAAGTTATCTTCTTAACAATATTTATGTATTTTTTAAATTTTTTCTGAAATAGGAACTAATTTACCATTAGAAATCACAGTCAAAATCACCACTGTAGCTTAATTATCTTAATTTACTTAGCTTTATTAGCTGAATAATATCAACTTAAATATTATACTCTTTTTTATTTGGGTACCCTAGGTATGGATTAGAACATTCCTTTTTACCTAGGGCTGGAGTGTGTGTGTACGTCAGAGACGATATCAGCTCTCGTCGCCTCAGCAATCTTGAAGGTCGGGACCTATCTATCTTATGGCTCCGTGTAGACAGCGACGACCACCCTCGCGTTTATGCGTGCCTTTACAGGTCCCATAGCGGTGACACCGAAACTGACCGACTCTTTGAGCGCATCCAGATGGCTTCGGACATTGTGCAGCAGCAGATCCCCTCTGCGGAAATCATCCTCCTTGGCGATTTTAATGCCCACCACGCCGAATGGCTCATGTCCAGTAAAACTGATTACGCAGGTCGATCTGTTCACGACTTCGCTCTTGCAAACGGACTGACACAACTGGTTACCACGCCCACACGAATTCCAGATGTGGAAGGCCATGCTCCTTCACTGTTGGACCTTCTGTTGACCTCTCACTCGGACGGCTACAACGTATCCGTTGTTGCTCCACTGGGCTCCTCGGACCATTGCCTTGTCCGTAGTATAGTGCCACTCACAGACTTGGCTCGACCGCGGAAAGCACGCGGGCGCCGTGTATGGCACTATAGGTCAGCAGATTGGGATGGAATGCGGTCTTTTTTTGCATCCTACCCTTGGAGGCAGGTGTGCTTCTTGCCGGATGATCCCAGCGTCGTTGCTGACTCTGTTACCGATATGGTGCTGCAGGGAATGGAACTTTTCATTCCGTCGTCTGTGGTTCCTATCGGTGGCAGATTTCGGCCCTGGTTTGGTTCATCTTCCAGAAAAGCTTCTTGTAAGAAGCAGGAAGCTTACCAAGCCTGGGCTGATGCGGTGGCGACGGGGGATGAAAATACCAGCGCGCTCAAAAAGAAGTACAACTTCGCTTCCAGGTCCTTCAAAAGAGACATTGCAAGAGCGAAGTCGGTGCACATCGGTAGAATTGGCGAGAGACTTGAACGTCTTTCTTCGGGAACACGTGCGTTCTGGCCTCTCGCCAAAGCAATCGAAGGTAATTTCTGCAAACCGTCTTTTCCTCCTTTGTGCACGGGAAAAGATTCGTTGGCCCATGGCGCAAAAGAGAAAGCCGACTTTCTGGGCAAACTCTTTGCGTCCAACTTGACTTTAGATGATGGGGGCCAGGTACCATCGAGCATACCGCAGTGCGGAGGGTATATGCCCGACATCCGTTTCCACCAACGCTCGGTGCGTTCAGCCCTCATATCTCTAGATGTTCACAAGTCGAGTGGGCCCGATAGAATCACACCCATTGTGCTAAAGATGTACGCTCCGGAGTTGGCACCGGTACTCACGCGACTCTTTCGGCTCTCCTACTCTTCTGGCGTAGTCCCGACGTCCTAGAAGACGGCCTTAGTGCATCCGATCGAAGACGTAAATACGGTCATATCAGATATGTCCCATATACTTTAAAAAATGTTTGCAGTATAAACGGACATGTCTGACATGACCGCTTTTAATTCGTTCTCTCACCTTTACAGGTTAGATTTCAAACGAAGTATTTGACGACATGTATACATAACTGTGTCTACGGCCCACTTTTGACTAGATGATTATACTTGTCCTTTTATACGATTTGTATACTGAGCTAACCTTATGATATTTAAAAAAAAATCTTATATGGATATGAGCGTAAAGGCAATCCGAAGCCATTTATGCAATAATATTTTTTTGCCATTTTGGACATGTCTGTTTATACGTAGGGACCGTCGAAATAGTTGTATTGCGTAATATTAGCAAAGCGTACAGAAATCAAAAACACTTAAAACCTAAGTTTCAAGTAGGTAATCATGTACGTATTAGTAAATTTAAAGGAGACTTTTACAAAGGTTATACTCCGAACTGGTCCACAGAAATATTTGTAGTAACAAAAGTGAATAATACGAATCCACCAACTTATAATTTGGAAGATAAGCATAAACAGGTTATATTGGGGACTTTTTATGAGTATGAATTACAAAAAACTAAATATCCAGATATTTACCTCATCGAAAAGATTATTAGAAGAAAAGGAGATAAATATTTTGTGAAATGGTTAGGTCTCAGCAATGAAGAGAACAGTTGGATAAACAAAAATGAGATAGTTTTGTAATATAAATGTACTTTTAAACCAAATCTATTCATTCTAAACATATCAATGAAGGAGGGAAGTGGTATTATAGACATCTTAATAAACCATTTACCATTCGAGCTTCATTTACCTGGTTATCAATATTGTGGTCCCGGAACAAACCTACAAAAACGTTTGAAAAGAGGTGATAGAGGTATAAATAAGTTGGATAAAGCTTGTATGTTCCACGACATCGCTTACAACGATAACGATTTAAACGTTCGACGTGAGGCTGATATGATACTTTTGAATATGGCTAAGAAACGATTAAACGCTAAAGATGCTAAGAAGGGTGAAAAAGTAGCATCATGGATAGTAAAGAATGCTATGAAAGCAAAACTAAAGGCTGGTGCCGGTACCCGTTCATTCATGTCAGCTGTGAAAAAAATTAAATCTCAACTTAAAAAGTTATAATCCACATGCAGTTATACAGCTATTAAAAGTGCATACGCCGCAGCCAAAAGAATATTTAAGAATAAAAATGACACTCGCTTACCGCGCTGTATTCCTCTACCAAAATGCGGTGGACTGCTACCTTTAATCCCGATCTTTGCGGGGTTATCGGCTTTGGGTTCCTTGGCAGGTGGAGCAGCTGGCATAGCAAAAGCAGTGAACGACTCTAAAGCAGCTCAGAAAAGTCTTCAAGAGTCTGAACGTCATAACAGGATGATGGAAGCGGTGGCGGTTGGCAAAGGATTGTACATCAAACCTTATAAAAAGGGCGCAGGGTTATATTTGAATCCTTCAAAAAACTAGTTAAAAGGCTGCCTAGGCGTGCACTAACAGATTTCGATATATTAGAGCATGCTACTGATATTCCATATTTCCGCGGAGTATTTATGAGAAATACACTTCCATTGAAACCTAGAAGAATGGAATGTGCAGTACTAAACTTGGATACCTCTCATAATCCGGGAACGCACTGGGTAGCCTACGTCAAACAAAATGATTATTGCGAATACTTTGATAGCTTTGGCGACTTAAAGCCTCCATTAGAATTAAGAAATTATTTAAAAAACATGACAATTAATTATAATATTGAACGATATCAAAAGTTTGATAGTACAAATTGTGGTCATCTCTGTTTAAATTTTTTAAAAAAATATTGGAAAAATCATTTAAATAATGAATAAAGTACATAATCTATATCAGTATAATCATGTCTTTCACTGTGTCTATAACGGGCAAAAACGCTTCTTCAATAACAAATTACTCTCCTACATTAGAATTAAGTGGAGAGTATGAGTGCGGTCTTTTGTATTTTTCTACATTCAACTCTATTCCTAATATAGATGAAAGAAATAATAAATTTTATTACGGAAATGGTGGAGTGATAAAAATACCGGAAGGTTCGTATGAATTACAAGATATTTGCGATTATCTTCAGTGCAACATTAAAAATGCTACATTGAAATTAACTGCCAATAACAATACTTTAAAAACATGTATTTTCTGTTCGGAAGATGTTTACTTTGATAAAACAGATTCGATTGGCAAGATCTTGGGTTTTGGCTTTGAAACGGTAAAAGCGAATATAAAAACCGAGTCTCGGTATCCTGTCAACATTTTACCGACGACAATAGTACGCATCGAATGTGATGTTGTAAGCGGATCATTTGTGAATGGAAAAGCGAGTCATATTATTTACGAATTTGTGCCAAATGTACCACCTGGTTATCGAATTATAGAAATACCTAAGAACTTAATATATTTTCCTGTCAATCAAAGTTCAATAACCGCAATCAATATTAGATTGTTAGACGGAGAAAATAAGCAAATTAACCTACGCGGTGAAGAGGTACAGCTGTATTTACACTTCAGGAAAAATGTTAAATTTCAATAAAAACCCTACTACCTCTCGAAATCAAATCAGTTCCAAGAAGACATTGCATAAAACAGCACCACTTTATACGAAAAAGCAGCTAACCAAACAAAATAAGACCTTTTTGAAAATACTTGGATTGTTAAAATGAACATTTTAAATATTGCTCAATCTCCGTCTCATGACAACAGCATTGAAAGTTTTGAATTTCATTCATACAAGCCATATGTAACAAGTTTCAACAAGAATGATGAAATACGAATACCCATTAATCAACAAGATTTGTACGTGTTACCTGCGCTCAGCAGTTTGTATATAGAGGGCAGAGCCGATGTGTATAAACACAACGGTACTACAAAAGAAAAGGAAAGAGTATCAAATGTGCATTTTGTTAACAATTTCGCTTCATTTTTATTTCAAGACATTCGTTATGAAATAAACGGTATCGAAATAGACAGAGTCAAAAACGCAGGCATTACAACCACAATAAAATCTTATCTATCGTTAAATGATAGTGAGTCTAAATGTGCAAATGTTTGGGGTTGGTCCCCTCATGGTATATCCAATACTAATAATGGGGTATTTTCTACCTCTATTCCACTTAATAAGGTATTAGGTTTCGCAGAGGATTATGACAAAATAATTATGAATTGTAAACATGAATTAGTTCTTTTAAGAAGTAACACAAATCTCAATGCTTTGAAATTAAATGCGGGCGAAGCTGTGCAAGACATAATAATCGACAAAATAGTATGGCGAGTCCCACATATTAAAGTATCAGACCGCGAAAGAATTAATTTGTTAAAACAATTAGAAAGAGACCGAGCGATAACAGTTGCGTTTCGCAATTGGGATTTGTACGAATATCCATTAATGCCTAAAACCCGAAAACATACTTGGTCTATTAAAACTTCATCACAAATTGAAAAACCTCGAATGGTTGCGATTGCTTTACAAACGAATCGTAAACATAATGCCACCATGTCAATGGCAGAATTCGATCATTGTCATATACGTGATGTAAGAATTTTCCTGAATTCGACCTACTATCCATACGAGAGCCTAAATATTCGTTTTTCTGAAAACAAATATTCGTTAATATATGAACAATATGCAAGATTTCAACAGTCTTATTACGGACGCCGAGCTGAGCCGTTGTTGGGCTTAAGAGAGTTCAAAGAGACCGCGCCGATTTTCTTAATAGACTGCAGCCGTCAGAACGATTCTCTAAAATCTTCAACGGTTGATGTTCGGCTTGAACTAGAATCCGACGCAGAGATACCCGACCAGACTTCTGCATATTGTTTGATATTGAACGATTGCATATTTAAATATAAGCCTTTAAGTAATATTGTGAAGAAGTTATCATGAATAGCAATACGATTATTGTAGATTTGCAAGGCTTTAAAAATGAAAAAAATGATTTCATATTAAAAGAAATGGCAATAGGCACAAAAGAATATACTCAAACCTTTTTAGTAAAGCCTCCCTGTTCATTCTCTGCTCTCACTGTCGAGGAAAAGAAACGCGTACGGTGGATAGAAAAAAACAGGGGTCTCCGATGGAGCGAGGGTTATATTGACTTAAGGGAATTTAAGAGGCTTATAAAACCCTATTTAAATAAGTATAAAATCATAGTAAAGGGAGAAGAAAAAGTTAAATGGGTGCGAGAAATATGTAACCATGAAAATGTGATAGATATAAGCTCTAGGGATATACCTAATTTAGACACTTTAAGTAAAATATATTGTAAAGACATTCTAGTATATAATTGTTTTCACCATAGCAACTATTGTGCGTTAAGAAATGTAATTTGTGTTAGAAAATGGATTGTAGAAAATAATGTATCAAATTCTGATTTATAATAAAAATGTATTTTGAAAAGAACAGTGTATTTCTTATTAAAAATCCTTTATATTCCCTACATTTATACGTAATTGTAAATAAAACCCAAAATAACATCAAGGTTGTTTATTAAATTTCAAATAAATAGATAGTACGTACAGTTCATTACAATTAATTTTAATTTAAATGTCTCTCTGTAGGCGTATGCGTGACAAGATATCCCACGCAATAAGCCCACCTGAGAAGTTTAATTTAAAGAAACGTGTAGATTATAAGCTTTTTAAAAATTATAGCTATAACCGCTCAGTTTCTTTGATATGGCGTTGATGAGCCCTTCTGTTTGATCCAATATTGGATCAATAGGATCCGTCACCACGTACTGTGTGGAGAGGACGTCCTCCGATCCCTCCTCGGTATGCTTCTCCAAATCAATAACTTCAATTTTAATTATACGTCTGCTTCGACAGCTCGACGTATTTTTTATTATGAATGATGTTCTTGGATCTTGGTGGTGACGATGTTGGAGATAGGATGTCCGCTGTTTGTTACGCTTTTGTTGGCGAGCCCGAGGCTTTTTAATTTTTCGTTGAAAAGGCGCCTCTTCTATCTCTTCAGCCCAAGGCGGGAACGTCGGGAATATCTGTGACCATCCTTCTAACGGATCCTGTGCATCTTGCAGTGGAGAGGGTGGGTTCTGTTCTTCTCCATCTCGTGAGGTGGCAGATACATTTGCGGTGTTCTGAAAAAAGAAAACGATAAGTTACCTCGTAATGGACTACACTCTCCAGAAAAATAATGTATTTGTATTAAAATAACTTACTTACCATGTTTTAAAAAATGTTGTGTACAACGAAACGACTTTTTTTAGCGTGTTATCAAAGCAAGTGTCATTTTCATGCGCTTTAAGTAAATATATATATATCACTTTAGTGTGTAAGTGTGAGTTTGTAAGCGAACGAAATTAAAAGCTGACACAGTGCGTTTTTCCTTCGTGCGTGGTCTACTTAGTTTGTGAAATCAGCAACACGTGTCTAATAATGTGATATGCAAATAAAGAAATATGAAATAAAATAAACAAGTTCAGACATGATTTTGTGTTAAAGGTATAATAATGTAAAATATGATCTACTTAAATTTTGATGAACCAGGTAAAATTATGACATATTAGAATGAAACAACGTCAATTTACTGCAATAGGTATATTTATTTTAAATAATAATAAGAAATTTTGTTAATAACAAAAATAAATATGAAACAGTGTAATTAGGTTTTTTTTTTCTGAAATATTATATTTCTTTACGTAGGCAAATACAGAGTTATGTTACTAACATGGTTAGGTACTACTCAAATTTTCAGTATTACATCAGAGTATGCTCCTAGTATATAGAAATTCGTATAACTATAATATATTTTTAAATATACCGATCATACCTACATATTATTACGCTATTATAATAGAAAACACAGTGAAAACATACCATAATTTCAATAACTAAATAAAACTCTTAAAATATGCTATTCCAATGACCCCATGATAAGGTTGAAATTTTATATTTTAATATAACGCGTTTGTCGTCATTACCTGACAAGGCTACTTTATCCTGTTCTTGGGTAAATATTTCATGTTTAAGAGATTTAAATATAATATTTTTTTTCCGTAAAAAATATTCTCATTTAATACCCTATAGTAATCTTTAAAATGAACATTGTTCAAGACCTGTTTTTGCACACCTTTTGCTTTTTTATATTCCTGTTTTTCTGTTTTAATGCAATATAACTTTGACCTTAGACCTACAAACTCAGATATTAGATTTCCACCTAGTTCGTCTTTAAAAAGGCCTGGCACTTTTTTGTTTAAACCTGGAATGTCATAACTGTTATTTAAAGGATAATTGCCGGTATCGAAATAAGGTAGGAAATGTATCTTTAAATCATTATAAAAATCTTTACTTTCGATTGAATATAGAAAACTGTCAGTATCCGTATAGCAAAGTTTCAACTTTTTATTATAAAAAGGTTTCATAATGGAGTAATGAAAATCAAACATATGACTTTTAGATATTTCCAAAACAGAAAAACCAATATAAATAGGCTTATCCAAAGTAATTGTTTCAGGATTCATTTGAACAGCCACAAAGTTTTCTGTAAAAATAGTGTTTAAGCTTACCCTTAACAGTTCTATAAATAGAACAAGATGTATTCGCCTTAAGCGTCGACGTACAATGTAACAGACTTTAATGTAAACATCGCACCCGTAACTTGAAACCTTGCACTATGATAAGGCAGTTCTATCAAAGTACTTACGTAATACTTTGTTGCACAGTTAGAGTTCAAGCAAATTGGAATTGTATAATCTATCACACAGATGCGAGTGTCGCCAACCGGATCTATAAATAGACGCATTCTGATCGCTCAGTCGCGCCTAAGAGCGCATGGCGAATGCTCCCCGTGCACGAACGGAAATACTTAAATGTCAATTGTGGTGGTAAATGTGAGGACTGCATGTCAGAATTTGAATTTTAATAGTAATAATAATTAAACTCTATTAATATTTTCGCTTAAAGTCCGTGATTGTCCCCTTGAAAAGTGCAGCAGCACATTATTTTAGCATGGGTATTGAACCTTTAATAGATATGATGCGTAATTTGAAGTTTGAAAAATATGCTTGTTGTTACGAAAACAATATACCCATTTAAGTGCAATATTGATCCCTTTCCACCATTTTGTTATGATGTCTGAAAATCAGTAGGTACCTAGTATACTTGTGTTTGTTTTCAGGAACCTTGATTTCTTTTTTCATAATAATACATAATATACTTATTTCGTATGAGCCTCGAACATACATACAATCTAGCATTAATGACGAACACAGCGTTTGATTGTTTTAATACCTAAAATAAACAATTATATTCGGTCGGTTGCTTTAGTTCATTTAAGTCTAGTATTAGTATTTCCAAAACCAGGTTTTGGCTTATCAATGATTAAAGAAAGTCGTTTTCTGAACTCATCCTGAATATATTTTTTGCGCTCTTCAACCTGTGTTTTGATCTCTTTCGTTATACGCCAAAATTTAGTTTCTAATTTGTATGAAAGGTGAAGTAAACACTCAAAAAGTCTTATCCATGCATGTAAAACATAACGCCTACTCAAAAAAAATAGCAACTTTTACGGTTATCTCGCAAACCAGCAACGCGCTTTTACTTTTGACTTCAGTATTTGATTCCTGACGGGTTTTACTATAGCAAACATTACTCACATTCAAAAGCAAGTTGCTGGTTTTTTAAAAAATGATTTTTATAAATTTGCTGTACATATGGATTTATATCTATATAAAAACAATGCAACAATACGTTCGGTAAATATTTCCTTTTAAACGTAATCTACATACCTTGATCTTGAACAGACATAACGAAATTCACTTGTTTTAATAGTAATTTTATAAAAAAAAAGTCTCAACACGCAATGATTACTATTACAGTTATTCGTGATTCAGAAAAACAGGTAACTTTGAAGCGTAACTCTGATCGTGAATACAATCAAAGGAGGTCGGATTTTTTCTGATGTGGTAGTTTAAAGTGTGGGCAACAATTAATGTATTGCTGGAACATGATTTCACAAATCATATTCATATTAAGTTAAAAAGTAAATAAATAAATTAGGTATGTATGTTATTATTCTCTAACGCTGAAAGGCTTACATACCTACATGCACCATAATTCATGATGATTCGGAGGTTCCAAGTTCAAACCCTCCCTCAAGTATTTTTTTTTTTATTTCTTTTTTTACTTTTGATTGGGTGTTGTTACATTATTCTACTTTTTAAATTGTTTTTCTATTAGATATAACCGAATTAAGAAAACAAAAAAAAGTTTAATTTTAATTTCAACAAAACATTATTTAGGTAAACGATATAGAGGTATCCAGCGTTGTTTACACATACGTTTCGTATTGACATACGACGCCGCGCGTCTAATGTCCAGTTATGCGAGACACCGAGCGCCCGTGTTATGCTTACGGCGCTAATGTCTAGATAAATTGGCTAGATACGTTAACATGAAATTAGATGACATAATCAAACCTGCATCGCGATGGCAAAGTTTTAGTTTGGAGTTTGTATATATACAAAATTGAAACATGGATTTAGTGGATGTCACCTAAGACCGAAAAACCTTAGTAGGAGCATAGGGGCCCACTCTGAAACGGTGTAAGGTCTAAGGTGTCTATCTGAGATGTCTGTGATGATTGATTATTTACCCGGAGTGATCAACTGTGTTTATAACTTTCAGAGCAAGATTCCTCTCACCAAGTTTGGCAAGAAACGCTAAACGAGGTAAAGCACAAAGAAAGACGAAAAATGAACAATGAACAATGAAACACGAACCAAAATCTGGTAGTCTCCGGACTGTAAAGTTGAAATCGAATTGAGAACGAAGTCACAACAGTCCGGGGACGTAAATCCATTATGCTCCAGCTTTTGTTGAATTGGAATTGTCGTTTCTAAGTGCCATCAACAACTGACCGAACATTGCATTCGGTCGACGAATGATACTTTTCTCAACTTAGACACTTAAATTAACGGGTGGACAGACAGTGAAGAGAATTGAGAAAACTAATCGACGCAAACGCATTTCTATTGGAATTGTCGTTTCAAAGTGCCATCAACCACTGACCGAACATTGCATTCGGTCGACGATTGATACTTAAATTAACGGGTGGACAGACAGTGATGAGAATTGAGAAACCCATCAACGCAAACGCATTAGGAATTCTAATTCACATTTGGTTTTTCAAAAATGTATTGGGAATTCTACTTCGCTTTTTGGTTTAGCGAACGGAGTGAGCGATTTTTGAAAAAAAACCTAAAAGTGAAGTAGAATGCCCAATAATACCCTACTGATTGTGACAAAAATAATGGATGTTACCGATTGGCTTTCGATACATTCATAGTGATTGATGAACATACATAAAAGACGAACGTGTTATTTATTAACCACTCTCATTCATGATTTGGAACTGAGCGGAATACTTTGAAATGGAGAAAGATCTTAAAGAGCAGATAGTAAAATCAGCAGCAGCTGTTAAAAGAAAAGTTGCGATGATAAAAGATGTTGAAAATACAAACAATAAAACATTAGAAACTATATTAAAACCTATTGTCGATCCATTTACATTGTTAACAAATAAAAGATATGACACTCCTCTTAAAGTAGAAGAGCAATTTGAACCAGTGATGAAAAAAATTAAAAATGACAATAACCAGTCATTTGAAGACGAGAACCACTCATTATTTGCATCTGATGAAGATTATAATGAATCTGTTAGTGAGGAAGATGAAGATGATGAACAAGAGCAATACAATTACAACAAAACCCTTGTTGTGTCACCGTCCGAAGACCATAACATTAGCGAAGGATCATTTAAATCTCTACAGTCATCGCCAAGTCTTAAAAATCAATCACTGTCTTGGTCAACATCGTCTGAAATAATGAAAGATGTGCCATTTGGAGTCAGAAATGAACGAGGTAAATTATTACTGGGAAAAACTCGTGTTTATGACGACGGTGGTATTCTTAAAATAGGAACACTTACTGTCAAAAAAACTGATGGCCTAAAAGAACTTTTATTAAAAAAAAAAACCAAATTTAGATGTAGTAACAGATGATGATTTACAATATTACAAATTACTTCTAATAGAAACTAATGCTCATCGACGTAATTGTGAATCATCAAAACCCATCAACAGCAACAAAGGATTTAAATATACGAATGTAATTAAGCCTTTGTTCAAATTCTCTAGAAATCCAACTACAAGTGTTGAAAGTATTCCACAAGGTAAAGGAATTTCACTTTTAAAGACAGTGAAATCAGATACTGATCTAGTTTACTGGGATGATCCAAACGAGTTAGTTGAACGATTAAAGTTACTACTTGCATCTTGGGAAGCAGGTAACACTGGCGTAAATAATGAAATAATTGCAATCATTACGGAACTTCATGAAGCTGGTATCATAAATGTAGAACATATAAAGAAGAAACCTGGAAAATTGGGTAGTCTTCTTTTAAGAGTCAACCCATCAAGACAGCAATGAACGTAGACAAATTTGGTCATCATGTCCATAAACGTTTACGATTGACAGAATACATTGGAAACTATAATGAAACATTGGTGAAATCTGATACCGGACACTACGATTTAAAATCTTCTAAATTAAAAGGTTTATCATATCCAACTGAAGACGACGAAGCAGTTAACAAAGCTTATTTAGACAAAACGGTTCAAGAATTAAGAAATGAGGTTGAAAAAGTTAAGCTGGAAATGAAATTACATTTGAAGAAATTGGAAACCTTTACAACAGACCATTTGAATAAATCATTTTATTCAAAGTCGGAAATAGACAAACTAATTCATATGAAAATAAACAAAAATGAGCAAAAAGGACATAATTGATGAACTTCACAAATCAGCCAGAAGAAATTTCCCACGTCGATGCACAGTTATAAAAGGAATTGATGCAAGCCGACCTCATAGATTTACAAAAATATTCAAACTTTAATAAAGGACACAAATACATATTAGTAGTGATAGATACTTTGTCAAAGTATGTATGGACAAGTTCCCTAAAATCGAAAGAAAAAAACTGTGTTGTGAACGCTATGCACCAGATATTCAAAGATTCATCTAGGAAACCTAAATATTTGCAAGCAGATCTGGGCAAAGAGTTTTATAATGATATCTTCGGTCAATTGTTAAAAAAATATAATGTGAACCATTATTCTACTTATTCCGTGAAAAAAGCTTCTATTGTAGAGCGAGTCATACGCACTCTAAAATTACACATTTTCAAACTTTTCAGTTTATACGGCTGCTATCGATGGGTGGGTAAATTATTAAATACTGTGGTAGATAACTATAACAGCACTATTCATCGCATAACAAAATTTAAGCCTAAAGATGTTAATAAGACAAATGAAAAGGTTGTATTGTGTAATATTGGTAAAGCGTACAGAAACCGAAAACACTTGAAGCCTAAATTTTAAGTTGGTGATCATGTACGTATTAGCAAATTTAAAGGAGACTTTTACAAAGGTTATACTCCCAACTGGTCAACGGAAATATTTACAGTAGTAAAGGTAAATGATACAAACCCACCAACATATCATTTGGAAGATAAGCATAAGCAGGTTATATTAGGGACTTTTTATGAGTACGAATTACAAAAAACGAAGTATCCTGACATTTACCTTATCGAGAAGATTATTAAAAGAAAAGGTAATAAATATTTTGTGAAATGGCTAGGCCTCAGCAATGAAGAAAATAGTTGGATAGATAAGAATGAGATTGTTTTATAATACATATAAATATAATTTTAATCCAAATCCATTCATTCTAAGCATATCAATGAAGGAGGGAAGTGGTATTATAGACAGTGTAATTAACCATTTACCGTTCGAGCTACATTTACCTGGATATCAATTTTGTGGTCCTGGAACAAAGCTACAGAAACGTTTGAAAAGGGGAGACAGAGGTATAAATAAGTTAGACAAAGCTTGTATGTATCACGATATTGCTTACAACGACCACAATTTAAACGTTCGACGAAAGGCTGATAAAGAACTTATGAATATGGCTAAGAAAAGATTGAACGCTAAAGATGCTAAGAGGGGTGAAAAAGTTGCATCATGGATAGTCAAAAATGCTATGAAAGCTAAACTCAAGACTGGTGCGGGTGCTCGTTCATTTATGGCAGCTGTGAAGAAAATAAAATCGCAACTTAAAAAGTTAAAAACCAAAGGCACTCACACTGCTATCAAATACGCATGCGCAGCAGCAAAAAAAATCTTCAAAAATAAAAAAGGAACCAAGTTGCCGCGATGTATTCCTCTGCCAAAATGTGGAGGACTATTACCTTTAATCCCAATCTTCGCAGGCTTGTCGGCTTTGGGTTCTTTGGCAGGTGGAGCAGCCGGTATAGAAAAAGCAGTGAATGACTCCAAAGCAGCTCAGAAAAGTCTTCAAGAGTCTGAATGTCATAACAGAACAATGGAAGCAGTAGCTCTTGGCAAAGGATTGTACATCAAACCTCATAAAAAGGGTGCTGGTTTATACTTAAACCCTTCAAAAAACTAGTTAAACGGCTGCCTGGACGTGCACTAACAGATTTAGATATAGTGGATCATGCTACTGATATTCCATATTTTCGGGGAGTATTTATGAGAGATACACTTTCATTAAAGCCAAGAAAAATAGAATGTGCGGTACTTAATTTGGATAGCTCTGATAGTCCAGGAACACACTGGGTAGCCTACGTCAAACATAACAATTACTGTGAATACTTTGACAGTTTTGGCGACTTAAAACCTCCATTAGAATTAAGAAATTATTTAAGAAACATGACAATTAGTTATAATATTGTACGGTATCAAAAGTTTGGTACTATAAATTGTGGTCATCTCTGTTTAAATTGTTTAAAAAACTATTGGAAAAAACATTTAAATAAAGGATAAAATAAAGAATCGTGTTCAGTATAAACATGTCTTTCACTGTGTCGATAACTGGTAGAGACGCATGTTCAACAACAAACTACTCTCCTACATTAGAATTAAGTGAGGAGTATGAGTGCGGTCTTCTGTATTTTTCTACATTCAACTCTATTCCCAATATAGATGAAAGAAACAATAAATTTTACTATGGAAACGATGAAGTGATAAAAATACCTGAAGGATCGTATGAATTACAAGATATTTGTGATTATCTTCAGAGCAACATAAAAAATGCTACATTGAAGTTAACTGCCAACAACAATACTTTAAAAACATGTATTTATTGTTCGGAAGATGTTTATTTCCATAAAACAGATTCGATTGGTAAAATTTTGGGTTTTGGTCTTGAAACTGTAAAAGCTAATATAAAAACTGAATCTCAGTATCCTGTCAACATTTTACCAACAACCATAGTACGCATCGAATGTGACATTGTGAGCGGATCATTTGTGAACGGAGAAGCAAGTCATATAATTTATGAATTTGTGCCGAACGTACCACCTGGTTATCGAATAATAGAAACACCTAAAAACTTAATCTACTTTCCTGTCAATCAGAGTTCAATAAGTTCTATAAATATCCGATTGTTAGACGAAGAAAATAAACAAATTAATTTACGTGGTGAAGAGATCCAGCTGTATTTACACTTTAGGAAAAAATGTTAAATTTCAATAAAAACCCTGCTACCTCTCGAAATCAAATTAGTTCGAGGAGAACATCGCATAAAAGAACACCACATTACACTAAGAAGAAGAAGCTGACCAAAAAAAATAAGGCATTTTTAAAGATACTTGGATTGACAAAATGAACGTTTTAAATATCGCTCAATCCCGTCACATGACAACAGCATTGAAAGTTTTGAATTTCATTCATACAAACCATATGTGACAAGTTTCAACAAGAATGATGAAATACGGATACCGATTAATCAGCAAGATTTGTACGTGTTACCTGCGCTCAGCAGTTTGTATATCGAGGGCAGAGCTGATGTGTACAAACACAACAGTACAACAAAAGAAAAGGAAAGAGTAACAAATGTACATTTTGTTAACAATCCTGCCTTGTTTTTATTTCAAGACATCCGTTATGAAATAAACGGTATTGAAATAGATAGAATCAAAAATGCAGGTATTACGACCACAATGAAATCATATCTATCGTTAAATGATAATGAGTCTAAATGTGCCAGTGTTTGGGGTTGGTCCCCTTCTGGTATATCCAATACAATTAATGGTGTATTTTTAGCCTCTATTCCACTTAATAAAGTGTTAGGTTTCGCAGAAAATTACCAAAAAATCATTATGAATTGTAAACATGAATTAGTTCTTTTAAGAAGTAACACAAATCTTAATGCTTTAAAGTTAAATGCTGGCGAAGTTGTTCAAGACATAATAATAAATAAAATTGTCTGGCGAGTCCCGCATGTCAAAGTATCAGACCGCGAAAGAATTAATTTGTTAAAACATTTAGAAAGAGATCGAGCGATAACAGTCGCATTTCGTAATTGGGATCTGTACGAATACCCATTATTGCCTAAAACCCGGAAACATACTTGGTCTATTAAAACTTCATCACAGATTGAAAAACCTCGAATGGTTGTGGTCGCCTTACAAACGAATCGTAAACAAAATCCCATCATGTCTATGGCGGAATTCGATCATTGCGCTGTACGCGACGTAAGGGTTTACCTTAATTCAACCTACTATCCATACGAAAGTTTAAACATTAGTTTCGCTGAAAATAAATATTCATTTGTTACGACTATGTGCCCCTGCATACGGAAATAGAGCTTGTCTCAAACGAGTAAGGTCTATTATTCCGTTGTGTACTACGTTATACACGCATAGTCGCCCCCGAACCTACGCATTCGGAATAGAAAATTATCGAACTCTCCATCGAACGTTCGAGAAGCTACGAGAAATATCGGGAACTATGTAGAAATCTCTCGAAGCCCTAATACGTAGCAACATGTCCGATGTCTACAAAGTCTCAATCGAAGTAACGAGAGAAAAGATCGAGAATGTTCTATTCCCTTCTAGTAAGGTCTCGCCCGCGCCAATGCTAGTATAAAAGCGGGACGGGCGAGCCGACGAGTCAGTTCTGATTTGGAAAGCGAAGAAGTAAGTTCCAATTTGGAAAGCGATTATTCTCCTGCGAACTAAGAGTGATCTTGTGTATTACCTGCGAAGTGTTTAAGGAAGATTTTAGTGTTTTAGTGCGTCTAAGTGTGAGTTAGTGTTTTAATTGTTTTTTTTGTTACTCGTCGAATAAATTAATTGTCTTTTTGTGACTTTGGCATTTTACTTGAATCTTACGTACCCCGTACCCGCAACACATTAATATACGATCAATATGCAAGATTTCAACAGTCTTATTACGGACGCCGACCTGAACCGTTGTTGGGTTTGAGAGAGTTTAAAGATATTGCTCCCTTGTTCGTTGTTGACTGTTCTCGCCAACACGAAGCCTTAAAGGGGTGTATCGATGTAAGCTTGGAAATAGAAACCGATGCTGAGATACCCGATCAGACTTCTGCCTACTGTTTGATACTGAACGATTGCATATTTGAATACAAACCGTTAAGTAATATTGTAAAGAAATTATCATGAATGACAATACGGTCATTGTAGACTTGCACGGCTTCAAAGATCGGAATAATGAGTTTATAGTAAAGGAATTAGTAATAGGCACGTCAGAGCACACTCAAATCTTTTTGATTAAGCCTCCATATCCATTCTCGACCCTAACTCTCGAAGAACGGAAACATGTTTGGTGGATAGAAAGAAACAGAGGATTCCGATGGAGTGAGGGATACGTTGATTATAGAGAATTTAAAAGACTCATTAAACCTTACTTGAGCAAAAAAAAGATCATAGTGAAAGGAGAAGAAAAAATTAAATGGGTGCGAGAATTATGTGAACATGAAAATGTGATGGATATAAGTGATAAAGGTTTACCTAATCTAGAAACTCTGAGTAAACTATACTGTAAAGATATGTTTGCATACAATTGTTTTAACCATATAAAATATTGTGCATTGAAAAATGTTTTGTGTATTAAAAAATGGTGTGTAGAAAATAATGTAATATTATAATAAAATTTATGTTGTAATAAAATTTTATAGTTAGTCACATTTCATGATTTTTATTTAATATCTACTCTTTCCTATATAACCTGACTACATGTTTATTAAATGTTAAAAATAAAACTCAAGTATTGATAAATATAATTATAATTCCCAAAAAATTTATCTTAAAATTAAAATATTTACAGTAAGTAGTATAAAAATTGAATTAGTAACTATCACCACATAATCTTTTTGATATTTTCCGTATCAAAGATTCCGTGAAGTCCATTATTTCATCGACCGGTTCTTGCACCACGTACTGCGCGCTGAGCACCAAGGTTTCCTTATCCTCGCCCTCGTTTGGTTCCCGCAGACTCGAACAGGCTCGTTTGCTCAACAGGTCGCACACTTTTATCTGTAAAAGCCGTTTACCGTTAGTTCGATCCCTGCTGAAAACGTACGAACCGGCTGAACTATGAGCTCTCTTTTTTACTCGTTCCACCTTTCGCTTGCTCCTCTTTGATTCCCGTAGGGTTTGGGAAACTTGAGCAAGAGACTCGTCCTGGTTTCCATCCACTAGTTCTTGACAGGCTTGTGTTAATCCCTCCCAGGGATCGAAGGCGTATTGAGACAGCATGATAGGAGAGTCATCGGCGTTCTGCATTTTCTGAAATGAAATAATAAATTGTTAATTACCTACCTATAATCAAAATAAAAACAAAAAACTTATTCAATTCCAAATAATAAAGTTATACTTACAAAATATTCAGCTATGATGTGAACTCGCTGGGTGATAGTTATTGAATGAAAGCTATTGTACAAATAATAAATGAAAATGTAGTAGGTAGTAGGTATTAATTTTTGCTTGCTAAGCAATTGCACAATAGCGTTCGATGAGCAAGCAACGCCCGCACACGTGTTCGCGTTGCTCGAGCCGGATGTGCATGCATAGCATTATGTTATGTATAATCTAGATCAGGTTTAAACTTGTTCATTTTTATTATTTGATATTTTGATAATTTATAGAGGATAGGTTAATAAATAAAAATCAAGTGATATTGGAATAACATAAGCATTTATTAATTAAAAGAAAATGAAATTAAAATTAATAATATTTCTAAGTATTAATACTAATTAATCCTATTACTAAACTAAACTAAAACAATTTTTCATGTCCCCAGGCCCAGGTAGAAATTTTGTCTGATAATATAAATCGCTTATCATCAGAATTTGATAAAGCGATTTTGTTCACCCTCTGTGTAAAAATTTCATGCTTGATGCACCTAAACAAAGTATTCCTTTTTCTGATAATTTTATCGGTGAGCAAAACTGATTTATAGTCAGATGAACTTTTAAATCCCTAATTACATTCTTTTTTACACCTTTTGCTTTCATTATGATTGAGGATTCTGTTTTTATGCAATAAAGTTTAGACCGAAGACCAACAAACTCAGTCATGATTTCTCCTCCTAGTTCATCTTTGAACAACCCAGGTACTTTTTTGTTCTTTAAAGGTAGGCCGAAAATATTCTCAGGTTTGTAGTTACTTGTATTAAAATAGCTTAAGAAATGATGTTTTAAATCTCTATAAAAGTCTTTAGTTTCTATTTTATATACAAAACTGTCGGTATCAGTATAGCACAGCTGTACTCTCTCTCCATAGTGCGGTTTTATTACAGAATAATGAAATTGGTACATGTGACTTTTAGAGAGTTCTAAAACAGCAAAACCGATATAGATTGGTTTATCCAATATTATACTTTCTGGTTTCATTTGGATTGCAACTAAGTTTTCAGAGAAAACTGTCGCGCTGTGAAAATTTGGCCTCGCAATTAATTTTTCTGCTGAAACAAACTTGTTGGTCTTATTCCGTTCGTGACTCCATTGGTTTACTAATCGAACGTCTTTTTTCGTTATCTTCTAATGTTTTACCAAACACTGAGTTATTTAACAATTTAAAAAGATCCTGTTGAAAGGGAGTGACCGCTTTTTTTCTCAGTTCAGTATTCAAATTAATATATTCCCCTAAAAATGTACTCTGTTTAAACGTTAATACGCGATGTATTTTTTCCAAAACTAACCCATGGCTGAGACAAGTCTTTAAATGCACATAATGAATGACGTACTGATATTTTGGATATAAATTCGGTATTAACTTTGAAGTTTTGCCGCCAGGTGGTACAAAATTTTCAGTGCAAAACGGATAATCATAATGGTCATGATGTAAGTTTTCGGGATATGATAAGTCCACCTCAAGAATATAGCCGAACTCTGAATCGTCTGGTACATCCATAACGTTCAACTGGTCTATTTCATTTTGTTCTAATAATTTAAAATCGGAAACAGGTAGGTGCTGACACATACTGTATCCATACAAATTATTGCAGTCAATATAAATTAAAAATGAATCCGGTTCGGTACAATCGTAATCTTTCATGTACTTATTATTAGCTTGAGCGTATCTTGTAGAACATAAGCAAATACCACCGCGTATTCCTTTTTGTATGAGACGGATAATTTCTAAGTCAGTCAGTAATTCTAAACGTACACCTGTTTTAAGTAACATCGCGTCGAATGATAAGCTTGGTGCCGTCAAATAAAACGCTGGGTCTAATTGATAGTTTGTTTTACAAACAAGGCGAAAGTTTTCAAAAATATCTGTCAAAAGTAAAACGTCTGTTTTTAGGTAAAGGTCGGTATACTCTCCCAAATCTTTTAGTTTGAAAGTAGTCCATACCTCTTTTGCATGACTGTAGTCCTCATCACTTATACTTTCATCAGTTAAAGAGTTATGAAAACAGCTTTTATGAGGAAGTTTACTTTCGTTATATGACTTCCAATCTTTTATATGATCGTATGGATAGACGCCTTTGCGAGTTAATAAGGCAAATTGGCGCTCATCAGGAAAACACATTTTTAGGTGTACGAAGTCTCCTTTGTCTAACCCGTTGGCTAATTTTTCTAAACTAGTACCCAAAAACTTGAACGAATCAACAAATCGTATTTGAGCATATTTTCCATCTTCCAATTTCAAAAACTTGGTGAAAGCTACATAGTTTTCTTTATTTTTAGGAATTACTTTTACATCTCCTGAGCTCTCGGCTAATTCTTTAATAAATAAATGACAGTCATAACCGGCCAAATTATGAAAGAAAACTGGAACTAGCTTTGGAACACTGTAACGTAAGTTACAATATTAATGGGCAGGGCCTCGGTACCGCCCAGTAAGATGACAATGATCTCTAACTTTGTCTATTATTATTAGCTGACCACAAATATGGCACGTATCTGATTGTGCAAAGTCTTCTGCGTCTTTTTCAGTAAAATCCATCTCAACTTCGTAATTTAAAATTTCATATATATTTTTAATATCTTTGTAAAGCTTTTCCAAAAATACTTTTACACAATCATGTCCTCGATACTGGACAAAGCGATTGAGTCTACTATCAAAGGAACTTACTATTTGATAGGCAAAGGCCGATGGTATGTGATGTTGATGCGAGTGGGTATAACTTGAAGAAGGATTTGGCTCGCATCCTGTAACAGGTTGAAGAATTGATTCAAAGTCTGCATAAATTACAAAAGGGACATCTTGTTTCCTTTAAAAAAATTTAAATTGAAGAAACGTTCCTACATTAGGTAGCACAGTAGTTACACCACTACAAATGTGTTCGTCAATACTGGTTTGAGAAGTGAAAAATAATAAACAGTCGTCGCAAAAGAATAACTTTCCATGATTTTTTGTGATCTGAGATCGAACTAGTCGACAGAGATTTTTTTATTAAGACAAAATGACTCTGAACGTTATTTTCAAGTAAAAGTAAATTTATCTTAGTTATATTCTCAGACTTTTTGGTTGATCGGTAAATAGGGCCAACAACGTTTCGCTTGTTTTTCAAAGAATACACGTTTATACTAATATCCGGATTATTGTTTTCAAAAGTAGCTATATCGTCAAAAGTTACGGGGAACGAAATACCATCAGTGTTAAGCACCTGATCAAAGTGAGGATACGACGAAGGTCGTCCGCTGTTCTTTCTGACCGGATATAAAGCCGCTACAACGCTCCATAAAAAACAACAATTGTCCGTATTCCGAACATTTATACAGGCTTTTTTATTTTTTATATGTAAAGGCAAATCTATATATGTCGATCCAGACCCCCTCAGAGGATTATATTTGTTAACATTCATCTCTAGATAAACATTACTTAAAAAAGTCCAACCACTATCGCGTTCTTGAAATTCTTCAACTTTTTTCTTAATCTTATTTACAACCGTATCAAACAACTCTTCATAATTAAAGTTACTGTGAATAATAAAATTTTTCGTTGCAAAGGATTTTCTTTCATGTTCTTGATTTTTAAGTAAAATAAAATTAGCGAAATACTCGAAATTAACCTTCAAACTAACGTGTTTCTTCATAAAATATTGCAAAAGATTAAACACTTTAGATTTTAAACTATGTAAAAACGCATCAGGTAATGCATTCTCGAAATTATCAGGTGCAAGAATTCTGTAAGACGAAATACGATCATGGAAAGCAGAAGCGACCTCCACTACGCCATCGGGCGTGCGCGGCGCCGCGCAGCGGTCTTTATGCGCGGTGCTTCTCAAGTGCCCGACCCACTGCCTGGATCCTACTTGGATACCGCACTCAGAACAAAAAGGCATTATGAAAACTAATAATGGCTAATTACTAGATAACAACGAATGTCAATATATTAGTAAACTACAAGATTAGAGAAAATACCTACTTACTTAGGTATTACTTAAAAACTGAAAAATAAATTTGAATATTTCTAACTAAGAGACTGAAAAAAGTTTTATAAACAACTAGCGGCCGCCCGCGACTTCGTCCGCGTGGAAAAGTAACTTTTACCCCCCTTTTAACCCCTTACAACCCCCTTTTTGCAATAAAAAGTAGCCTATGTTCTTTCTCAGGGTCTAGATCATCTGTATACCAAATTTCATTTAAATCCGTTCAGTAGTTTTGGCGTGAAAGAGTAACAGACAGACAGACAGACAGACAGACAGACAGACAGACAGACAGACAGACAGACAGACAGACAGACAGACAGACAGACAGACAGACAGACAGACAGAGTTACTTTCGCATTTATAATATTAGTATGGATATCAACTTTCTAAACCTTTTACCTAACTTGTAACCTTATTACCTTTTACCTTATAACCTATATTACCTAGGAATACCTGGACTTGGGGAAATTAGAAACAAACTAAAATAATGACTTATCAATAATATTTACTACGTAGGTAAGTACTTATTATTTTATTTATTTCTATAAAATACCGGCTTACTATCTACAAACAACGATTTAGATTTCTTGATAAACTTATGTAAGTAGTCCCACTCCGGCTGGTCAGCATCAAGCTGCACCTTGAGCGTGAGCAGCGCCTTGGTGTAACGCAGCTGCGGCGGCGTCGCCTGCGCGTCCGCGGCGCGATACACGCGCGTCTCCACGTAGTAGCGGCCGGGCAGTGGCGCGCGCCGCACCAGGGCCCCGCCGGCGACCGCGGTGCCGATGCTGCTCTCGAGCTCGCCTTTGTTCTTGGCTCGCGCCGCGTTGTCGGCTGCGATGATCTCCTCCTCGTCGGTTACCAGCCCAAACACGTCCAAGTGCTCCGGTGGGTTGCTCTTGGCCTTCTTCGACCTGTAACGAATTAATATCATCTTAAAATCGTCAAAGAACCAGACGAGTTGACTAACTGAGAGAGTAGTACTGAATCAAAACTAAACTGTGTGTAAGAGAAACTTTGTACCTAGAACTAAAATTATTTATTATAACACTCGGCCCTAGACAGGCAACTGGTTTATCGAGATCGTTTCACATCATAAGCTACACACTTTCATTAATTTAATGAAACAAAAAAATCACTCGATTGAATTATAACGATCGATGCACAATAAATTAGGTACTTACGAGTATGGAGAGGTTTTGGGCGGATTTCGTGTGGATGTTGATTTCCTTTTACTAGCAGGCTTAGGCTCGGCGGCACGGCTTTCGAATAAATCGATCTCGGAGTCCGACCTGAAATTCAATCACATTTTAAATTAAATTGCTGCTACTGTAAGTTATTATAAATGCAAAGTCTTAGGCTGTAGACAAATTTAAGTATTTTCAATTGAAACAAAAAGTTCAATTTTAATACAACAAGTTATTAAGTATTTAGGTCATAAGTGTTTGCGCATCGCGTTATGACATGTATGCGCCGTCGTGAATTTTTGATGAAATCAACAAAATCCTACATCGCGCTATGTAAGTTTTAGTTCAGAGTTTGTATATATACAAAATTGAAACAAAGGCTCAGTGGATTTCACCTGGGACCCAATCACTTTAATAGGAGACGGCCGCTCTGAACAAGTGTAGTAGGTCTAGGGTGAATATCTGAGACTTCTGTAATGATAGTTATTAGCTTGGCACGGCCGGCCGAGCTGATTTCATAGTCAGGGCAGACTCTCTCCACAATTGTGGTAAAGCAACTAATGAAACGATTAAAACGAATGAAATGACTAAAATGAAATAAATTGAATTGGAGCATATGGGTTGTCTTCGGACTGTCAATCTCACCGTATCGAACACAGTCACGCACAGTCCAGAGACGTAAACCCATTATGCACCGAAAATTAAGTGGGTGGAGGGACATGAGCCAAGCTGGTACAGAAAAATACTTCTGTGTGTCTACTCGAGGCAAGCTGCTCACTCACTTAATTTTTTTAAAATCGTGCTACCGTTGTCTAAGATCAGAAGTCTTAATGGCTAAAGACTCAGCATCAATTCACAAATAGCTAACTCACATTAGACAACGGTAGCGTAATAATTAAGTCCCATATCAAAATATGCGAATGTTGTCATGTACCTAAGTGTTGATCGACTCATGCAATGACTGAAGTTGAATAAATGTTATTTGAACATCTTCGTTCCGTTATGAAAATCATGTTAGCACGATGTGTTCTAGAGTTATTGGGAGTTCTGCAAACGTGCGAGGTTGCGTTGCAACCGAACGAAAGTGAGTTAGAATGCCTTTGCGGGTGCATCGGGTCCCAAATCATAATTGTGTGTTAGCACGATGTGTTCTAGAGTTATTGGGAATTCCGCGAACGTGTCAACCCCACACGTTGTTCAACAACGCAACGCGTTCTGATGATATTGAGCATTCTAGCGCACTTGATGTGAGATCGCTCCCGCGATCGAACGAAAGTGAGATAGAATGAACAATATCATACTACTTATAGGTTATAATCTGTCTCCAAAAATAAAGAAATCTAGAAAGTTTCTCATGATTGTTTACTTTATTCTAACACCAACTGTAATTACTTACAAGCCCCCATAATAGCTAACCAAGCAGGTTTGTTACAATTTAAGGGTTTACCACTACAGATTATAATTTAAGAAACGAGATCAAGAGATACATTCGCACAGTATCGTGTTGCTTGGCTTTCCCTGACCTAGTATTACACCTACGCTTGTTTACTAGGGATTTTCAAATAATAGAGACACTCTACATTGGAAAACGTAACTTCAACCTCATTTGATTCAATGTAATGTAACGACGTTCAAGACATGAAGAGCAATGTAACATTTTAATTAAAATAACACGGAGATAAGGCGTTCCTCATAACAACAAATTAGTACTCAAAATGATAATTTTACGAGAATAAACAATGACTACATGGTACTCCCATGTACAACTCCGAGAAGAAATCATCAAGTTCTACATAGAGTCCTTGTACCGTGGGAGAGCCACGCTTCGGCACGAATGGGCTGGCTCGACCGGAGAGATACCACGGCCTCACAGAAGACCGGCGTGACGCAGCGCTTGTGCTGTGTTTTGCCGAGTGAGTGAGATCACCGGAAGCCCAAACCCCCCTCCCCCCTATGGCACAGTTGAAAACCAAGAAGTTACTCCAGGAGGGTACCAACTGCGCCAGCGTTGGAGAATCCCTCTGGACGTCCACGCTCAGTACAATCTGCGCCTGAGCTTGGACGCCCAGGCTGCCCTTCGTATTCTGTGTCCACTAATGTTGGGGCTAAGCAAGAACACCAAGGCACCCCCTGCCACACTAGACGTGGACTTTTGTAATATAAGGGGCCTACATTCCAACCTGAATGCTGTACAGTGTACACCACCATTTAGAGACAGCAAAGCCGGCTATGCTCTTTCTGACTGAGACGCAGATATCGTCTCCAGCGGACACGTCCTACCTTACCTACCCTGGGTATGGATTAGAACATTCCTTTTTACCTAGGGCTGGAGTGTGTGTGTATGTTGGGGCTAAGAGCAAGAACACCAAGGCACCCCCTGCCACACTAGATGTGGACTTTTGTAATATAAGGGGCCTACATTCCAACCTGAATGCTGTACAGTGTACACCACCATTTAGAGACAGCAAAGCCGGCTATGCTCTTTCTGACTGAGACGCAGATATCGTCTCCAGCGGACACGTCCTTCCTTACCTACCCTGGGTATGGATTAGAACATTCCTTTTTACCTAGGGCTGGAGTGTGTGTGTACGTCAGAGACGATATCAGCTCTCGTCGCCTCAGCAATCTTGAAGGTCGGGACCTATCTATTTTATGGCTCCGTGTAGACAGCGACGACCACCCTCGCGTTTATGCGTGCCTTTACAGGTCCCATAGCGGTGACACCGAAACTGACCGACTCCTTGGGCGCATCCAGATGGCTTCGGACATTGTGCAGCAGCAGATCCCTTCTGCGGAAATCATTCTCCTTGGCGATTTTAATGCCCACCACGCCGACTGGCTCATGTCCAGTAAAACTGATTACGCAGGTGGATCTGTTCACGACTTCGCTCTTGCAAATGGACTGACACAACTGGTTACCACGCCCACACGAATCCCAGATGTGGACGGCCATGCTCCTTCACTGTTGGACCTTCTGCTGACCTCTCACTCGGACGGCTACAACGTATCCGTTGTTGCTCCACTGGGCTCCTCGGACCATTGCCTTGTCCGTAGTAAAGTGCCACTCACAGACTTGGCTCGACCGCGGAAAGCACGCGGGCGCCGTGTATGGCACTATAGGTCAGCAGATTGGGATGGAATGCGGTCTTTTTTTGCATCCTACCCTTGGAGGCAGGTGTGCTTCTTGCCGGATGATCCCAGCGTCGTTGCTGACTCTGTTACCGATGTGGTGTTGCAGGGAATGGAACTTTTCATTCCGTTTTCTGTGGTTCCTATCGGTGGCAGATTTTGGCCCTGGTTTGGTTCATCTTCCAGAAAAGCTTCTCGTAAGAAGCAGGAAGCTTACCAAGCTTGGGCTGATGCGGTGGCGACGGGGGATGAAAATACCAGCGCCCTCAAAAAAAAGTACAACTTCGCCCCCAGGTCCCTCAAAAGAGACATTGCAAGAGCGAAGTCGGTGCACATCGGTAGAATCGGCGAGAGACTTGAACGTCTTCCTTCGGGAACACGTGCGTTCTGGTCTCTCGCCAAAGCTATCGAAGGTAATTTCTGCATGCCGTCTTTTCCTCCTTTGCGCACGGGAAATGATTCGTTAGCGCCATGCGCAAAAGAGAAAGCCGACTTTCTGGGCAAACTCTTTGCGTCCAACTCGACTTTAGATGATGGGGGCCAGGTACCACCGAGCATACCGCAGTGCGATGGGTGTATGCCCGATATCCGCTTCCACCAACGCTCGGTGCGTTTAGCCCTCATGTCTCTAGATGTTCACAAGTCGAGTGGGCCCGATAGAATCCCACCCATTGTGCTAAAGATGTGCGCTCCGGAGTTGGCACCGGTACTCACGCGACTCTTTCGGCTTTCCTACTCTTCTGGCATTGTCCCGACGTCCTGGAAGACGGCTTTAGTCCACCCGATCCCCAAGAAAGGCGACCGCTCAGATCCGTCCAATTATAGACCGAAAGCCATAACCTCCCTTTTCTCAAAAGTTATGGAATCCATAATTAACAGCCAGCTCCTTCGGTATCTCGAGGGTCAGGAGTTGCTTAGCGACCGACAGTACGGCTTCCGCCAGGGTCGGTCAGCTCGTGATTTGCTGACTTTCCTGACTCACCGTTGGGCACAGGCGATTAAGAGTAAGGGAGAGGCATTGGCGGTTAGTCTGGACATTGCGAAGGCCTTTGATCGGGTCTGGCACAAGGCGCTTCTCGCGAAGCTTCCTTCCTATGGGCTTCCCGAGAAATTATGCGAATGGGTCTCTAGCTTTTTGGAACATAGAAGCATCAAGGTCTTAGTTGACGGTGAATGCTCCGACACTATGTCCATAAATGCTGGAGTCCCGCAAGGCTGTGTGCTATCGCCCACACTGTTCCTTCTTCATATCAATGATATTTTGCATAAACGCGATATTCATTGCTATGCGGATGATAGTACGGGCGATGCGTTTTACAACGGCTGCGCTAACATTTCTCGGGAAAATGTCATCGAGAGCCGAAACAAACTTGTGTCTGAGATGGAAGCATGTTTGAACGAAATCTCAGATTGGGGTAGACTTAACTTGGTCCGATTCAACTCCAGCAAAACACAAGTTTGTGCGTTCACCGCAAAAAAGATTCCTTGGGTCGTATTTCCTAATTTTGAGAGCACCCCCTTAAATGCCTCAGCCACTATTGGTATACTTGGTATCGACATATCGAGCGAAGTCCAATTCCGGGACCATCTAGAGGGCAAGGCTAAATTAGCCTCAAAGAAGCTTGGCGTGTTAAATAGATCGAGACGGTACTTCACTCCGGCTCATCGCCTTCAGCTATATAAGGCGCAAGTCCGGCCGCATATGGAGTACTGCTCTCATCTTTGGGCAGGAGCACCTGCGTAACAGCTTCTTCCTCTAGACCGGATCCAGCGGAGAGCGTCTCGAATCGTCGATTGCCGGGATATCACTAGTCGGCTTGACCCCTTGGCGCTGCGGAGAGATGTTGCGTCTTTGTGCATTCTCTATCGCTTATACCATGGGGAGTGCTCCGAGGAATTGTTCGGTTTGATTCCTGCCGCCTCGTTTCGACATCGTTACACGCGGCAGCAGTTCCATCCATTTCATCTGGATGGCTGGCAGTCCACTACTGTGCGCTTTGCCAGGAAATTTCTGCCGCGTACGACAAAAATATAGAACGAACTGCCACCTGCGGTATTTCCGGACCACTACGACCTACAAACCTTCAAGAAAAGGGCATATCTCGCTCTAAAAGGCCGGCAGCGCACCTGTGAAGCCCCTGGAGTTGCAGGTGTTCATGGGCGACGGTAATCGCTTAACATCAGGTGATCCGTAAGCTCGTCTGCCCCCTATCCTATAAAAAAAAAAAAAAGTCCTGTTGCACATACAATTGCAATTTTACAAACATTCAACTAATGAGAAAGATTGCATTTCAACTTTGTCCAACATGGTCCCTTGGACCAATACAACACATGTGGTCTCTTTCACCCACTTCATTTACGTGCATCTCTCTATGCCACGTTACCGAACCCTCCAGGTTCCACGGCTTCCCAAGGAAACCCAACACCCACCAGAGTTATCCGCGTACCGCGTACTCACGGACTACATAGAGCAGACACCGATTTCTCTCGAGCTACGGCTACGAATAACCTCTGGTGCCATCAACACATATCAGCACAAAACTTAATGCAATCTGAATCCCTACATCGAAACAACTTTTACGAACTCGCGGACTCTACATCGTCATGATCGATTTCTTCAATGATTTCGTCATTATCAGGGAACTTTCTTAGCCTATCACGCGCGTATTTGTAAGTGCGCCTAAAACTCAACGATTTTAGAACATAACGATCTCCATCCAAGATCTCAACTATTTCAAACGGCCCTCTAAACTTAGCATCTAGCTTAGTCTGATTCCTTTCTTCATTCTCAATCAAAACATCGTACCATCAAATCGAGACTTATTGTAACTCGCGCATTTACCAATATTATCGGAAGCTTACTGTCTAACCTCATTCAAATCTACCAAATGATTTTAAAATAAAGCAACTTATGACTTCTAGGACTTCATTTAGCATCTTAAGGAACTCTACCAATTATAAAGCTACTGAAAACCTAGCTTTCTATTTCCATTACTTTACATTGATTCTAGGGAACACAACATTGAATCGCACACTTAACAAACGAAAAACAATAACCAGAGTCATGTGCCCTTCGATCTCTTCATTTATTCTCATCAACATCAACTATGTACACTAGCAAATACCTCGAGTGACTCCTCCAACGCCACGGCCCACGGCCGAACTGAAAACACTCCTGGTTTTCCTCATACGAGCATCCACACCACACACCTCACAGAAAACCGGCGTGAAGCAGCCCCTGTGCTGTGTTTCGCCGAGTGAGTGAGGGTACCGGAGGCCCACCCGGGGGGAAGGGGATAAAAGGTGGCAGCGCACTTGTAACTCCACTGGTGTTGCAGTGTCCATGAGCGGCGGCAATTGCTTACCATCAGGTGATCCGCCTGCTCGTCTGCTACCTATACCATAAAAAAAAAAAAAAAACACGCTCACGTGTGCATCGCCCTCCGACTACACACTACGGTCTCTTAAGACCACGACCTCCGCCAGAGCCAAACGCGCATCGCGCACCCACGGACTCTTTAGGTTTCCCCAAGAGACGCCGATTTCTACCGGGCTACGACTACGTAATGACTGTTGGTACGGTCGACTATTCTACGGCCGTTAGAGAACCCACTCAAGCTACCACCATATCACACACTAGCGGCCGCCCGCGACTTCGTCCGCGTGGAAAAGTAACTTTTTACCCCCCTTTTAACCCCTTACAACCCCCTTAATATTATTATGTTGATACAACTTAAACAAATTATTTCGACCAAATTTGGTACCATAAAAACGGTCATTGTGACTAAACCTTAAAAGATAGACATATGCCGTCGGGGACTTTTTTTTAGATCATGTATAGAGGAATAATTCTTTCATACATATTTTTTGTGTATCTTGAACCGTTTTCGCAGCGCACGCAAAGAAAGCCTTCAAAAATGAATAATTTTCCCCGTTTTTTACACATTTACCGCTCTGTCTTTGCTCCTATTGGTCATAGCGTAATGTTATTTAGCCTATAGCCTTTCTCGATAAATGGACTATCCAACAAAAAAAGAATTATTCAAATCGCACCAGTAGTTTCGGAGATTAGCGCGTTCAAACAAACAAACAAACAAACAAACTCTTCAGCTTTATTATATTTATTATATATTATATTATATATTATTATATTTATTATCACACACTATGGCGCTATTTTTCAACACTAGACTCACTATGTATCTCTACTTTAATCTTGACTGGTACATGACCTACTGGCATCCTGCGCAACCTATCGTGTGCATATTTGTAGGTTCGATTAGAATTTAGCGCTTTTAGCGTGTAACGGTCACCATCTAGGGCTTCCACCACCTTAAACGGTCCTTTAAACTTCGGGTCTAATTTGACCTGATTGCGTTCCTAATTTTTCAGGAATGAAAAATCACAAACAGAGAACTTTTTAAGCTTTACTTTGTTACAATCAAACCTAGGTTTATCGTAAATTAATTTTTCCTAATATTTTCTACGGCTAAAGCACTAGCTTCATCTGAACCTACTTCCGGTTCTGAGCAGTCAGAAAACATCAGATTCAGCGGCTGCCTACCTTCCCAATCCTATTTTCAATTCTAACAGATTACTTTTTGCAACCAACCGCGTTACATAGTGCAATTTAGACCAATTAAACCACTAGTCTCTGGTTTAAGTTTAATGCATCCTAAGTTAGCTCATAGGGACGTCCAATATTGTTTTAAAATATTAACAAGCCCAGGATACATTGAGCTTGTGAAATATCCGTCCGTCTATCGAGTCAAAACTGTATGTCGGTGGGAAACATATTTCCGAGAGATTGCATATTCTTACCACTGTCTGTCGCATCGAAATAAAATCAATTGCAGATAAATGCTAACACAAAACCCATTTTTTACAATCTCGCGACTTATTAAAACGTAACTGTTTCTACGTAGTTACGCATCTGGTCATACGAGAAATAAGGTTTCTATTGTAAAATCATTAATTTCAACTTGACAACATGTGTAACGAAAAAAAAACAATTACATAGCCCATTACTCAATTTTTACTTCTAAATTTACTCGCAACGTTTTCTCTCATCAACGAACACTCAGCACAAGAATCAAAATCAAATTTGTTACACGTACCAGATCGTTCAAGGTTCCGGATGGGGATTGGACCACACACAGGTCGACACGCCTCCCGACCGAAGCCGCAGCGCTGGACCCGCCGGCTGGATAGCGGCTGCTGCTCCGCATCTGTAGCAGACCGCAAGGCTGCCACTAGCCTGCTGGCGTTGACCCGCGCTCGATGTAGTTGGGGCAGGAGAAGGTTTCTTCGCTTCATGTTTCCTTGTTCGGCAATGCAAGTGGATTGCCCTAGCTTCCCACAGGCATAACAATTGATTTGTGATAGCGACGAAAATCTCGACCGTTTATAGTTGCTAGCTTCCGCTCGAACATCCATCGGATTCGTCCGTGATGGTCATTATTCGCTGACTGCCTTCTTGTGCATTTCCACTCATGCACAAATCCGCGAAGAACGAGCATCGGAATCACAGTAGGAGTCTTTTAAAACTTGGATAACTTCACGCATTAGCTGATTTAGAATTTCAAAAAGTAACCGCACACTTGAGTCTCAGAATCTCAAAAAGTAACCGCCACCGAGTGTCATTGTTATTTTCACTCCGAGTGGTTTCATTGGCACGATTTGGTCCCACTTCTGATGTCGGAACGTCAGGGGTTAGGTTCAGAGCGCTCAGGCATAGTGTGGGCAGAAATTAGGGATCGTGCAATGAAAATCACCGGGTTACACACTGAACTGATTTAATTACACCACTGAAACTATTACAATCGTAACACTAGGTATCTAGGTCTTAATTTGAACACTAAAACACTGAACGTGTAGCGGGACAGTTCCGCGATGTTTACTCGGCGACGGTCAGAATCAAACTCCCTCCAATCGCTCCTCGCCGATAACGTCACGACTCTGTCGAAGCGCGCGAAACGACCAAAAACGCGCGGAATCGTAGTTCCCGCTGTCACCGCTTGGCGCGCTTGCTTCTCGTCGTTTATGATCTGTGACCGGATGCGACACCTTTATTATCGGTTATTGGTTGCAGAGTTTATCATTAAATCGGAATATTCGTTTGCAAAATTCGTTCGGTATCAGTACCTACATACTGAAACGTTAGAGAGTTTGTTGGGAAAGAAAACACTCTTATTTTTCACCAACAAACTGAATTCACGAATTTAGTAGGTTCTTCCAAACACACTCAAATATGTAGGTCCCGCACAGCACTAGCACTCCCCTGGTCTCTCGAAGATCGGTCCTGGCTCAGCCCAGGCCAACGTTTAAGGATCTCCGCCGTGCAGTCCAGCGACGATGTGTAGGCGAATAGACGGGAAGGCAGAAGAAAGACGTAAGAAGAAAGTAGAAAGACCAAAGAAGACCAAGGAAGACCTAAGACCCGCAACTGAAAATGAACAAACAGGCCTGTTCGGCAGTTGCCAGGGTTTTGTTGTTCGGTCTGGACCGGGGAGTCTACGGGGACCTAATATTTAGCACCCGACCAGACCGTACAATGTAAAAGCTTTATAGTTTAACAAAGTGGTAGGTAGGTTTAAGCGACGTGGAAGTGACGCGTAGCAGAAGGCTTTAAGAGAGCAAATTATAGTAGTGATAGTAATAGATATAAGAGAAAACTAATGACAGTTAAATGTGCTGTAAAGAAAACATATGAATACAATTTAAATGCAATGGGAAAGAAAGGTGTGAGGAGCTTAATTATTTGAATGTGTGATGTGTACCTTATTATGTCACCATGTCACTGGGTACTTACTTGTAGTCCTGCGGGTCTTTTCTTGATATTAACACAGATCAAGTAAATTATAATTTTATAAAATCTATACATATAATAAAAATGTAAAAAAGCTGTGTCTGTACATTGAAGATATTTATCTCAAAATAACTTAGGACGACTAAAAAACAGTAACAGAACATGAATTAATGATTTTTAAAATTTTTGTCTGTCTGTTTGTCTGTTTGTCTGTTTGTCTGTTTGTCTGTTTGTCTGTTTGTCTGTTTATCTGTTTGTCTGTTTGTTCGCGCTAATCTCGGAAACTACTGAACCAATTCGAATGAAACTTTTTTATTGTATAGCTGTAATATCAGGGCAACTTATAGGATATATTATATTTTGAAGACCAGGCTCCTTGATGTAGAACCACAACAGCCCAGCTAAACTATAAGAGGTAGGTCAATGGCACTTTAACAAAAGTTGTTTAGATTGATGAGCATTTTATGATGCCATGAAAAAAATCAAAGATCATGGAACATCTGGTTTGGAACTCTAAGAGCCCAGCTCCACTATAACAAATATGGAATGAAATGGAATGGAAAATTGTCTAATGTGATGAGCATTTTTGGATGAGATCCTATAAGGAAGGATATTCCAAACTTAAACCCCTAATGGAGCAAAAAGGGGGTTCCAAGTTTGTTCATCTTTAAGCCAAGAGTCATAAAGTTCACGCAAACGAAGTTGCGGGCGGCCACTAGCAGTATAATAAGTTAGTCTCACACGACCTCGATTACAGAGCGTTAGGAAATAGGAGGTAACTCTATGTGTGAACTCGTTTAGAGGCAAAATGGCGCGAGCGGGGTTGCGCAGGAGCTTTTAAACCCCGGGGAGGGAAGCAGGGTAGAGACAACGTCCGTATTGGCGTAGCCATAAAAGGAGATGCGAGACAAAATCCTAATCCTAATCCTAACTAATAATGTATAATTTAAATCTGATTCAATAACGTAATAACGTATAACGTAATTAACGTAATTAACGTAACTAGTCCATACTTAATATTATAAATGCGAAAGTAACTCTGTCTGTCTGTCTGTCTGTCTGTCTGTTACTCTTTCACGCCAAAACTACTGAACGGATTTAAATGAAATTTGGTATACAGATGATCTAGACCCTGAGAAAGAACATAGGCTACTTTTTATTGCGAAAAGGGGGTTGTAAGGGGTTAAAAGGGGGGTGAAAAGCTACTTTTCCACGCGGACGAAGTCGCGGGCGGCCGCTAGTATTTGAATAAACGGCAGAGGAGTGTTCCATTAAGAGTAGCGGAACTGTGATTTTGCTACAATACCTACAGGTTACCTCATATCGATTTAACTACCACCTTCTAGGTTCGTATCGTAAATATTGGCTAAGATTTGTCTTGAGTTGCTGTAGGATCAAAATTAAGCTAACAATCAAAACTTATCGGTGTTTAATTTTACCTCTCGGCTTACAGTATTTCACAATTGGCATTAATTTAGATCAATTAACTATCCTAGTACACACATAACATCCATACATCGTTCAACTATCGTAAATTTCTCGGCTCGGAAGTGTAGATCTTTCGAGAACAAAATAGTGAAGTAGCATTGCGACAGTTTTATGCGATCGAAAAACGACTATCTCAGGATCCTGAATTATACAATCAATATCGTGAACTGCCACCTGCGGTATTTCCGGACCACTACGACCTACAAACCTTCAAGAAAAGGGCATATCTTTCTCTAAAAGGCCGGCAGCGCACCTGTGAAGCCCCTGATGTTGCAGGTGTTCATGAGCGACGGTAATCGCTTAACATCAGGTGATACGTCTGCTCGTCTGCCCCCTATTCTATATAAAAAAAAAAATTCATGTCTGATTATATCG